>CAJQZN010040105.1:0-11232 GCA_907164685.1 Colias eurytheme
ACTTTTTTTTGTCATTTACTTTTTACGACAAATAATGGCTTATTTTCGAAGCGATTTTAATCAATACAGCATTAATCCTTAACCAATTAAATACCTTGAATACATTGTTCATTTAATATAGATCTATATGGCCCTTTACACCGTATGATTTAAGAGAATATTATTTTCGAAGATATTACAGATTTAAAAATTGCGGGACGTACCGTTTGTCGCGGTACCGGCCGGGCCGCTGTTTTTATATACTTGGTTAAAAGTTTTTCTGTAGTCTACGTACCATACCTTACCTACCTTAAAAACGTATCAGCATTGCACCCGTGCGAAGCCGGGGCGGGTCGCTAGTTAATACTAAACAGATAATAACGAATTGGCTTCCGTGTGACGTATTAAAAATAATTTAATACTAACTCTTTCAGTTGAATTTGTTCGTGTTATGTGATTTAAAAAAATCTCGTTGTATTTTCTATAATTTAAGTAGTTTTATTTTAAATTGGAATAAAATGTATGTATGTGTGTGATTTAGAATAGGTTATGTACCTATTTAGGACCTTGCCTGTCTTGGTTTCTAAATATGATTCATATGCTCTTATAACTAATGTGGTGTTACGAAAATTTTCATGTAGACGAAGAGACAACAACAAGTAATTTAAATCCATTAAAACTTCTTATACATGTTTCTAATGTATGATAAACTTATAAATAAACACAAATCTTCTTATATATGTGAGAGAATTATAACAGTGTAGTTGTTATGTGGCTATGGCTTCCTATTACAATGTACTCTATGGTGTACAACATAATGTCGAAATTGAATTGATATGAAATGCATGGGGTTACGGGCCATGCTATGGTTTATATTCCTTGAGTCAGTAGCTCGATGATATAGTCTCGGTACTACCATCGACCGCTCAAGGTGTGCGCATTGAGTCATTATTTAATATTATTTAACATATAGACTACCTAATTATAATTAATTATGGAGAGTTATTTAAATTCTCCGACATATACATTGCATAATTTTTGATAAATTTAAATTAGAATTATTGGAAATATGTAATACTTTAGAAATTTAATTTAGCGGATAGCTTATTCGGTTCTTATTCATAAGCAGTGAAACTGGTCTAACTCTGCTAAATAAAACATTTTCAAGAACCAAGAGTTTGAATTATAGAAAGGTCTTCAAAATTAGTTTGTAGTTTAAACCGCTTTCAAAGTCAAAGAAAACATTTATATTCTATTCAATTAAGTTTATTTTAGAAGCGCTTTCTATCGTTTTATTAATGCTCATTTAAGTTTATTGCCATTCTTGTTAAATGGGTATAATATTGTATTGTTTTTGTAACAAAATAGAGCAAAATATAAACAAATTGAAGGATGGTGTAGTAATTATTTATTAACGAATTAGATATGATTTCTCTTTAGACTTCTTCTAAGGTCTCCAATATTTAGGCAGAGTATATTATTATAAATGAAGGCTACAAAACGTCATTTAGTTTTCTAGCCTATCTACCTCCAAATAAATAATCAAAATTAATTCACAGACCTCATCTCAAGAAATATACATAATGTGTTATGATAAAAATTGTAAGAAACACTATTTGCTAAATCATGTTAAACCAATATCACACCCCGGACACTCCATACAAAATGATCGTTTTGACAGTCACACTGTAGAGACTGCAAATGTGTGTGTTAACGCTTTATGGTTGGCACATTTGTGACTAGCGTAAAAAAAATTCGCGTTTTTCTGATGAAATACATCCGTAAACAGCACAATATCTAACCATTTTCTACGAAAAACGATAATCACAAATCCAAAATAATAAAATTACTTTAAGTCAATTTGATTAATGTTGTCAATCTTCGTTGCGTATCGTCCTTGCAGAAAAATATGGCCCATTTTATGTCTGATCGCGCGGGGGTGAAGTAAGTTTAATTTTGGCGGGAGGCGGAGAGTGTCCGTTCTGTAGCGTTTAGCTACTATTATGTATTCTGTGCCAATATTACTCTTGTATTTCACCTATAGATAAAAAAAAAATACTTAGAATCGATATTAATTTTTACTGCAATTTTGAATCGATTTGATCAAAGCGCTTTGTAAGCTCTGTGTATTGATGGATTGAGGCCGAGAGACCTTGCTGGAACATGGATAGTATGTATGGATCACTGAAAAATAACTGTATTCTAGCATGGATGATTGCAAGTGATAGTTTGATTGATCAAATATAAAACGAAATGTTTTTGATTGTGTAAAATGCTTTGTGCATGCAATTTGTGATATTTTATTTAGGAAAAGTTAAAGGTTTTTATGTAACAATAATACATTTTATAGTTGTTTATAAAAAGTAAAAATCTGTATACGTATAATGTTATCATTTTGCATAAAAAAATTAACTTTGAATTGTTATTTATTGTTGCACAAATTAAAAATTAAAAATTATTTATAGTTCTACAACAAAAAGTTACTGGACCAAAGTAGTAGAGAATTTAATTTGCAACAAATAATGTTAACAATTTTTTTATCAGATAAATAGTTTAAGAGATATATCGTAAAAACCATTTCAACCGTTATTTTCAAGATGGCGGCCGTGGGACAAGGGTGGCGACCCCACAAACTTGGTGATAGCTTCACACTGACTCCCCTACACATCAAAAAAATAAAATTGCGTCCTCTAAAAAACGCAAGGTTAGGCCTAAAAAATGTAACATTTCAATGGACTAGTTCTGAAACTATATTTCTAACTTTCAATAATCGAATAGTTTATAGACATACGTGTCACGTTTATTTAAATATGCGTCATTCATCTTATCCCACACCATATGAAAAAAAACTTCGAATCGGTTATTCGGAGCCGAAGCCTGGACATTATTCTTATATAAATCTTTGTTTCATGCCACGAATGGGCTGTACGTGATTTATATTAGTGTTCTTAATGGGCTGTAGTGGAAATGTACTATAAGCTTTACTTAAATAGTTCTGGCTTGGTGAGGTAACTTTTTCATACATTTTCATATCAGTTTTTACGATTTTTTGCAGATTTTTACTAACCTTTAAGATAGTTTGTTCTCAAATACTTAGTTAAAAAGTCGTTGTGTTTTTAAGTACTAAGATATAAAAACGTTTTATAAGCTACCGAGGTTAGTTTCTATTGTTTGTGATTTATTAAGTTGGGATTTGAAAAATCAGGTCAAGAACATTAGTTTTTGTTAGTAGTATAAGCCAAAGGATTATACTATGCCAATAATTAGGCCTAAGGCCACATCTCAGCTTACCATCAGGTGAGATTGTGGCCAAGTCGTATTAATATATAAAAAAAAAAATAATACGACTTTATCGGTTACATCGTTGTCTTTTACTCATATACAAGAGGGAAGAGCTGTTATTAATACCACTTATAAGTTGTAACTTAAAAATGGCGGAACGGAATTCAATAATTTCGGTTTCTTCAATTTATCTACACCTATATACTTACGATAAAAATACAAAAAAAAGTTGAAAAACTTTCAAAAAAGATTTTTTGTAAGACGTGTAGATACACGTGCGAGCCGAGATGAGCAGCCAGTAATTATACATAAAATAAATTTAATATTATGTAACTAAACATAATATTAGGATACCTATATTGAATTACACTGAGTTACAGATCAAACAAATTTTGTGGTAATAACACCAAGATCAAACATAGCTTTAGAGGAAAATAATAAAAATATTCATAGAATAATAATTGCCCTTACATGTCGGTTTGAGTTATTTGATATGAGTTCGTGGTAAATTTGTGTTGAAACGTGACTTACGACGAATAAACGAATACATAGCCAAGAAAATTGAGTTATTTGCTCTTATTTTAAGAATAATTTGTGATGAAACTTTTATAATTTAAAGGTATTAAGTATCTATGATAATCCTTGTTAGTTTAAAAAACTTACAGTTGTTTTAATTACTTTAGGACTTAAAAATTACCGCCGCCGGATCTGCTCAAGAAAAACCTTCATATCTATACTATGTACCTACTACTATTTAGGTGCAGGACTTTTAAAAGCAACGAAATAAAAAACGAACCAGTTGAATTTATCTATCAGAAAAAAACAAAGATCTTCTTTTATTTTCATTAATGTTTATTGTCTACTTAGTTGAATTTATTTAACAATACGACTTTATTCATTCACACATTTAAATTAATATTCAAAACATATTCTAGGAAAATTGAACGCACCGCAAGGACAATAGTTTTCAGTGAATCTCATATATTGTCCATTGTTTTGCAGGATTACTAAACCACAATGGGTAAACCGTAAAATGTCATCTTTGTTAAATTAATTCTATGTTGAAACTAGCGTTAGAAAATGTTATTTTAATATCCAAATAAAAACGCCTAGACTTGGACGAAAAAAAGAAGTGTTTATAAATTTAAAAACCTTTTTTTTGGAATGAAAGAATTATTAAAATTCACCTTTTGTCATCGTAATTGAAATAATGTTCAGTGTTATTTGATATGCATTACGCATTGAAAACGGGACAATAAACGAGTAATGATTTATTGCGCAGAGAAAGAACTAGTTTTTTTTTTAATTTTATATTTTAAATTTATATTTTAAAAATTCTAAGAAATGAGTAAATTTTATTTCAGGTGTCACCGTTAAAGGTTAGGTTATCAGATATTGTTTGAAAAAAAAAAGAAAACGGCGTATAGATGCCTTAGAAATAGAACATACCTATTAGAAGTTTAACAAAACCATGATTTCAGTTTGTACAAATAAAATTCTATTTCACAAAATATAAAGTTCATTTTTAAATCATCTGATTTTTCCAAAAGCTTTATATATGAGAAGCATCGGTGAATTCGAGCATGACATTTTATTTTGAAAGACGATTTCAACTGTATTTCCTTTTCATTTTATAGTGGTGGAAAATATTATATTTTAACACTTGAAACTAGTTTTCACGAAGAAAATATGAAGAATTGGGAAAGTTATGAAAAATTTGAGGTAAAAATGCATTTCATCTGACAAGGGCCAAATTATTGCGCAGTTTAAAACTTGAAATTAAAACATAATAAGACTAGGACCAAAACTAGTAATTTAGGATGAATTTTGAATTGAAAGAAACATGATTAGGTATTCATACTTTATACGTGTCACGTTTATTTAAATACTCATACATCTTCTCCCATACCATATGAAAAAAAGTTCGAATTGGTTATTCGGGGCCGAAGTTTAAACTTTGTACTTGTGTTTTATTAAATACATCAGTTACTATATTCTCTTTAGATAGATACATATAAAAACGTTTGAAGCAAAGTCGGGCAAAGTACACCATTTCTCACGCTATAAGTTACTTCTATAATTTATAATTTCTTAAATTTGTCTCCGCTGAATAGCAAAAAGCCAAAATTCACCAAAAATAATTAAGAAAAAATTCATGAAGATAACAATTTCGTCCGATCAGCGAGTAATTAAAAAAGGAAAATGACTTTGATTATAAATTGGACATTTAGGTGAAAAAAGGTCGTTACTGAGTGTTGATGGTATAACGATTGTGATTCAATAAGTCCCGTTAGAACCTGGCTGAAGCGATATCAGATTGTATTGGCATATAAAAACGTTTTCCAAGTTACAAGAGGAAGCGATTAAAAACATTTATTTGTACATGAGTGTAGTTAACATTGTAATGATTATTTATTTACCACTGTTCTCTATGTTAGGGATATTTTCGAAATCTATGAAGGAGCGATTTCATATAAATTTTTGGCTGATTTTGAATGGTTTGCGATACAAATATTATAAAAGCAACACTTGAAAACTAAGGCAGATGTAGGTAGGAACCTTCAATTATACTTTAATGTATGCATTCTCTACTAACCTAACTGACCCGATGTATTTCTCGGCGCCGCGTATTTTTTTTAATTTTCATCATTTTAACAATATCCTTAGTAAAATTGTAATGGCACAAGAAACAATTTTAACAGATTTAAGACTTTTATAACGACATTTACATATCATATGATGTACATACTTATGTACATATGTACATGTAAAATATTACCTCCCCTAATACATCCTAATTATGCTAAAACACACGTGCACCCATTCCCTACAATGGCATCATTAGGTATCATTATAGACGCCTTTCTTACAGCCAACATTCCACGAATTACAAAGGTGTATGTAAGTGAGGTAAATTATAATTTACATGTAAAATATTCTTGATTAATATTGGAGTCTAATAAGATTATAGTTTTAGGACTTTAAATTACGTATGCAGAAGACCAGATGGTAGATAAGGTATAAATCAAATGATTTATACTTTACCTACTACGAGCAAGTGATTCCATGAATTTTATTGGATTTCATAAGGTAAGTCGCTCACGACGGCTTTTCATGGGAAGAGGACATCACATTGTTAACAAAATATCTACTACGTTGAATTAGTTATATGTTACCTATACAAATAAAATTCTATTTCACGAAATATAAAGCAAATTTTTTAATCATCTGATTTCTCCAAAAGCTTTTTATATAACTAGAGGTCCGCCCCGGCTTCGCCCGTGGTACATATTTCGCAATAAAAGGTAGCCTATGTCCTTTCTCGGGTATCAAAATATCTCCATACCAAATTTCATGCAAATTGGTTCAGTAGTTTAGGCGTGATTGAGTAACAGACAGACAGACAGAGTTACTTTCGCATTTATAATATTAGTATGGATATGAGAAGCATCGGTGAATTCGAGCATGACATTTTAAGTCACATTCTCACATGCACACAGACACACACACACTTTAGCTTCGCACAAAAAAACTACTTTTAATTAGTATATTCCTACTATCCACGTGCTATTAGTAGGGTTAAATCACTTTCTATATTATTTCCCGCTATCTCGTACACTAGGCGCCACAGATTGGTCAACCGCATGCTCGGGTTTACACAGCAATTTATATTGCTTTGTCCAATTTCAGCGCGATGGGATATTGTCATTGTTTACTTTGTCAGCCTAGATGTTATCAACACCATTATTTATTTTAACACACATTTGTTGGAAGGTTGTAGCGTGAACTCGTTAGGTTGTGAATTTTCTTAACTTAAATAATCTGTGGTCAACCGTCAATGTGCTATTGTAACTAAACTTTAATGTTTCCTTACGCTAATATTTCCGTGAACATATTTTATATTGAACTGTTTTCCTTTAAAATAGATTGAGTTGTTGAACTAAAAAGTGAGGTTGCTTATAATTATTTAGAGCATACATAACTTTATATCTATACTAATATTATAAAGAGGAAAGGTTTGTATGTATGTATGTATGTATGGTTTTCACGCATAAACTACTGGACCGATTTTGATGAAATTTGGCACAGATAATCTTTAGACCGTGAGAAAGAACATAGGCTACCTTTTATTGCGAAATATGTACCACGGGCGAAGCCGAGGCGGACCGCTAGTATCTTATAAATTAGAATGAACAAGACTTCATAATAAAAATAAAACTCGTTTACGAAGCCGATATCAGCCACCCTCCTTACAAAATTTTGCCAACTTTTCAATACAATAAAAACATGATATTGGACTTAATAAAACCTCCCTTCCTTAATCCCTAACCCTCGGGGGAAACTCGGTTGGACATTTTAAATTGAATTATAGACATCGATATCTGACACGGGTCCCTCATTTTGCTTGTATAGACAGCTTTGAATAATAAACTTATGTATTGTAAAATGTTGTTGTATAATTCAAACATTCATTTATCCATCTATTTTACAATCGCTTTGAATCGTTATTATACATATAAAATATTTATTGTCAATTCGGAAAGCAGTAGCGAGATACAGAATAGAGGAGCTTAGAAAATCTATTGATATTATTCAATAGTGGTACACTAAAATATTTGAATAGTTATACAATTAAGATATTTGCTGAACCTACGAAATACCTACGTTCACTTTATTCATTTAATTGAGCTTAAACCAAGCTTTAAGACATTTCACACATGCAGATTATTTAACCAACGCATTACCACAGCATTACGTTGTAAGCATTGCAAGTGCAGTTAAAATAACAATTCATTTGACACACTGCATTTGTAGAGCGGATTACATTTTCAGCAAATTGTTTTATGTGTGCTCTAATAATGTATGTACTGCATTGTAAGCCAACACGTTAGATCACGTTTCCACTCATTGCATTTGTAAGATGTTACATCTGCTACTTTATTTATAGAAAGGACCAGTTCCACAATCGCTAGGAATATTATATTTAGTTTTGTCTATTACATAAAAAAGTAAGTTAATATAAGCCCACACACATCCAGAAGAAGACATTTGGAGGTTGAACACAAAAAAGATAGCGTGATGAAGTTAACCAATTATAAAATTACTAGTCTTTAAAAGCACAAGATCGCGAGTCATGGAAGTTTCCTAGGGAGGCTTTTGTCGAGTATTATGTCACGACAATAAAATACAGGCTTATATCTTTGTATTTTTTAAGAAAAGTCTATCGGTATAGGCTATCAGTGACGTTATCAGGAAGTCGGTACCAACCAGGCCCTTGATGTTGTATGATCTATATATCAAAAAGAAATATAATTCAAAGCAGTATTATCATGATTTATGGTAGTTGGGCGTGCTTTTTTTAGAATTGAGGCAACCTCATGCTACTATAATCTTTCTAAAAATCTTTTGACAAAGAATAAGGTTCTTTTATTTACCTAGAAATTATTGTAAACAAAGTTCCATATATTTTTCTCTAATTTAATTTATAAATTGTGCTAAATGTAATCTTATATATAAAATTCTCGTGTCACAATGTTAGTGCATACTCCTCCGAAACGGGTGGACCGATTCTCATGAAATTTTCTGTGCATATCGGGTAAGTCTGAGAATCGGCCAACATCTATTTTTCATATGTACCACGGGCGAAGCCGGGGCGGACCGCTAGTGTTATCTATAATTCCAACATTTACGCAAATAAACAATGTGATTTGATCCGAAGAGCTCACATCCTAGTGATAAGGACGGTCTTAGATAGATAAATAGAAACCCCTGCCAATGTGTTTCAAATCTCATAGTGATAAGAGCAGCAAATAAACAAATCCCCTCAATTTCTATTTATGTTGCTAACTCAATATAATGAAACGACAAGGATTTCGTTCTAACAACGACTTTTCCTGTTTCTATATGAAGTGCCGCTTATTTAGCAAAATTCAAATTCAAATTATATTTATTTGCAAGAATGTAGTTACAAATTATAGATGTTTTAATTACATATTATGTGGCTAATTCATTTTACCCATCGATTGGGTGTGTAAATATTAAAATAGAAAGTTAATTTATCTAATTATTTAAATAAAGAGTACGCAAATTATAACATAATAGGCGCCCATAGAGTGAGTATCTTCGAAGAGGAATTGAGAAGCTTTCCTCGGCCGCGCCACGTCACACTGACGGAGCTGCTTCGCGCAGCCATTGCTCAGCCTGCTTGCTCTGTGGGGATCCGCGTAACAAAACAAGTTGCAAAACCACTTCGAAGCTATTTCAAAATAAATAATGTAGTAACATGATATTAAGAATAGTTGAACAAGTTTGAGAGAAAACACATGTGTCTTGTATGTGACACATCCATACTAATATAATATTATAAATGCGAAAGTAACTCTGTCTGTCTGTCTGTTACTCAATCACGCCTAAACTACTGAACCAATTTGCATGAAATTTGATATTGAGATATTTTGATACCCGAGAAAGGACATAGGCTACCTTTTATTGCGAAATATGTACCACGGGCGAAGTCGGGTCGGACCCTAGTGGTCCTAGGTACCTAATAAATCTGTCCAAATATACTCGTAGTTAAAGTTTTAAAGAAAATAAAACTTTAGAAAACAATTAGAAAGAGCTTTGATAAAATAGAATCGTTTTGCTGTTGAGCTTTTGATATTACTATTGTATAAATGTGAAATATTTTATTCGCATACAAACTTTGAATACAACATATACGAATTCGTTGTTATGATCGCCATTATTGTTTTGTATATTACGTTTCATAGGCACTATTGTTTTTTAGAGCAATACGATTTTACGATACATACCCTTTAACGAATAACTAACATGAGATTTGTAGTACCTACTACGCTAATCGTTAAACCTATTAAATCATATGTAATCACTAGATACTAACTGCATAGTATAAAACAAAGTCTCTTTCTCTGTCACTATGTCCCTTTGTATGCTTAAATGCGGTTTTTTTAATAGATAAAGTGATTCAAGAGGAAGGTTTTAGTATATAATTTATTAGGTTTTAGACAAAGCGGGCGAAGCCGCGGGCGGTAAGCTAGTAAAGAATAAACCCTTCATATTATCATAATATAATGCACATCTATGTTCGTTTAATTTAAAGGTCTTTAAAATAAATAATGAAGTTATAAACGCGATGTCAAGTAATATGTTCTAGTCCTAAGAAGTCCGCTTCTAAATAAAGACCCCTCAGATTCCTAGTAACCACGCCTGATCACGTCCCAAGTCCCTTGTCGGGTGTGGGGCAAATGTAATATACATGTGTTACACTAATCGAATTTATTTACGGACAAGTCAGTTATATTAATTCGTTTATTGTAGGAATAACAATAGGTACCTACAGGTAATGTTTGGTCATTTTCCAATTTTTTTAAACATTAAGTAGTTAGTTAGGTACTTTAAAGTAAAAAATTATAAGAATAAAAAAAATTAACTCGACATTATTAGATACAATGAACACAATTACAACAATAACGTTGATTTTTTTTAAATTTATAAATGACAACATGAAATTTATTCACCTAGAATAAAAAAATTTATCTAGGTATTGAAATTCATTACTAAGTGATCGGCCTTCTGTGTTTTATCTGCTACAATTTTTCAAAGCATCACGCCGTCACTCAATATTTACGAAGTCTGTATCACCTCTCAGGCAATAAATCCAACAGTCCACTCATCGTGGGAACTTATCTCAAAAGAGCATTCAGAGTTTCATTTCATCTCTGTAAAGTCAAGCCTTTGTGTACACAGTACAACCGAAGTGATCTCTAGCGTATTATCCGCAACTTTTCTTTGATTCAAGGTATTTTCCTTCCCTTTGTGCTTGATGAAAATCCGATTTGTTTTTTTCTATAGTATTCAAGATCAAGGCATGTTTATGATACCTTAAAATTGTAAATAAATAAAATCTTATATATAAAAATGAATCGCAAAATGTGTTGGTAAGCGCATAAC
>CAJQZN010040105.1:11242-30503 GCA_907164685.1 Colias eurytheme
GTTGGTAAGCGCATAACTCGAGAACGGCTGAACCGATTTCGATAATTCTTTTTTTATTATATTCCTTGAAGTACGAGGATGGTTCTTATGTAGAGAAAACGTAATTATATGTACGGGCGAGGATGGTTCTTATGTAGAGAAAACGTAAATATGTACTAGCGGTCCGCCACGGGCGAAGCCGGGGCGGACCGCTAGTTGTAAATAAATGTTTAAGTAGTAAGGTAGGGTAATGTCGCTGGAACTTACATTATTTATAGATTATTTTATTAATTAAAAACATATGACAACTTTTTAGTGATAAATATTACAATCTATAAGCATTAAACCTTCCTGGTTAAAATTGAGTCACTGCCAAACCGAAACTATGTTGTTACAACCTCGATCCAAACATAAAACACACTAATATTGAATTAACTCACAATATAAATACAGAAACATAACAGATTAATTATGTACTAATGTATTTTCCCAGCTTTTCTCAAACAAAAGCGTAAAAGCATTACTTACGTCCATTTTCTGCTTAATTAGCGCTCTATTATGTAAATTGATACGGCAAATTCATTTAATAAATATAGCCGGACCCTTTGACCTTCATACCTACCGCCTATTTCCCGCCCAAACTGACCGACACAAATATCTTTTCCATTTATCCCCTACTTCGTAAAGCTGTAAATAACTCAAAGATGTTATAAGAATTATCCTGTTATTTTTTGTATTTATTTTGCACGAGTATTATAAATTTAGACGTTAAAGGCGTACAACGTAAAAAGGAAAAGTATTTTTTGTTTTTGTTGGGAATATCGGCAAAATTGTAGAGAATGGCTAAAATTAGTGTCTACTATTTTAAGGATCTCTAAGCACTTTATTGCTACTTGATTTAAATAGTATGTATTCGTAGAAAAGTCATTCAAAAGAATAACTTAGACTTATGCAATGAAAATACCGAAGTAATGGTAGTAAAATTGTGATAAAATAGAACTGCTAGTGCAACTGAACTCGTGACATACATAGTTTAAATTTTAAACTCTAGAAGAAAAAATTGTAAATTTAGAGATATACAAGCTAATTTTCACATCGAATATAGTCCATCTGAGTAGACAAAGTATAGTCTAATTATAAACACAAAAAGGCAAATTTTCATTCCCAGAAATGTTCGAATTCATAAAAATTTATTGCTCTATGCCACTGTAAGTATCATATCTGCATTTCCAACGCGTACTGCGAATTGTGGTTACGATTGATTTTCCTATTGAATCGCGCTATTTCACCCTTTATGTTAAATCTAAAAAAAAGAACCAGCCCCCGTACTGTTTTGAAGCAGTATTTCCAGCGTGGAAAAAAGACAGCGCTATATACGCCGTCTAGCGCCATCACTGTTCCACACTGGAAATAATACTGCTATAAGACATCATGGTAACGCCTGGATTCGCTATTAATACTGTAAACGCGACAGGTGACGATTATTACTTCCGCGGTCTTTATACTCAGTTTTTATGAGTTTATTTAAGGGCTTATGCGAGCGTTTTTATTTTTTCCAGTGTAATATGAGGTTGACGTTCATTAAATTCTATATCTACTGTTTCATACGATACTAACTTTATTGTTTTCTCATTTTAACCGACTGCAGCGGAAGGGAAGTTTTGTTTTAAGACGGTTTTGATGAATGAAACATTGGCATCAAATATTGGCGCACTCAGAGTTAATTGGCTCGATAGATATTAGCTTATGAGGTGTCGATAGATTCGTCTTGTCAAAACATTTGGTGCATCAAATCGATAAATACCTACATACGAAATGCTTATGGTATTATTATTTATAGAAATAATAATTAAAATATATGGAATGATAATAATTGTCTTAATTATAGCTAACATAAGCCTTATATAAATTACGATAGTATTACTGTTACACAAGGCAAAGGCTAACGACCTAAGCTATCATGTTGCTAAATAATATTCAAACTTACGCAGTTCAATTAAAATCATAACCAGTAACATATCAAATTTCAGTTCAAATATAATCTATACTAATATTATAAAGCTGAAGAGTTTGTTTGTTTGTTTGTTTGAACGCACTAATCTCGGGAACTACTGGTCCGATTTGAAAAATTCTTTCGGTGTTAGATAGCCCATTTATCGAGGAAGGTTATAGGCTATATTTCATCACGCTACGGGCAACAGGAGTGGAGCCTCGGGGGTGAAACCGCGCGGAGCAGCTAGTTGATTATAAGTAGAACAGCTCTCCCTATCATATTAAATACTAGCCGTTCCCCGCGGTTTCACCCGCATTGCTCCGCGCCTGATGGTCTTAGCGTGATGATATAGCCTTTCTCAATAAATGGGCTATCTTACACCGAAAGAATTTTTTAAATCGGACCAGTATTTCCAAACAAACTCTTCAGATTTATAATATTACTATAGATAGGACAGTATTTCTGCTACACTAAAGGCAAAAGCTAACGACCTAGGCTTTCAATTTGCTAAATATTATTCAAACTTACGTAGTTCAATTAAAACTCAAATCATAACCAGTAACATATCAAATTAATTGATTGAACTAGAGCAGCTCTCCCCATCATATTAAATACTAGCGGTCCGCCCCGGCTTCGCCCGTGGTACATATTTACGTTTTCTCTACATAAGAACCATCCTCGTACTTCAATGAATATAATAGAAAAGAATTATCGAAATCGGTTCAGCCGTTCACACACGTGATGCCGTGATAAAGCGAAACGGGTGCAGACCCGCCGCCTTTTTATAGCTCCCGCCGCGAAGCGCGTCGAACGCGGCAACTGATACACAAAAATAATCCTTATGGTTGCATGTTTCTGTATTCACGCGCGATGACTTATAGCGTATTTCATGTATAACTTTGGTGTTTCTACACCGATTTACATGATTCTTTTACTATAACCTGCCCAGGAGTATGAAGAATAATTGTGCCAAATTTGGTTAAAATCCGTCGTGTAGTTTTTGTTTCTATAACGAATATACAGACAGACAGACAGACAGACAGACAGACAGACAAAAATTTTATTGATTGCATTTTTGGCATCAGTAGCGATCCCTTATCACCCCTTCATAGTTTTTTTTAAATATATTTCATGTACAGAATTGGCCTCTCTACAGATTTATTATAAGTATAGATTTGCTTCAAGTACGCTACAAATTTGAACTGAAAATTATTCACCTAGCTTTTCTAGGAAATATAGTAGTGTTTACCATTTCGGTCATGTTTCTCTCGTATAAGACTGCAACTGTAGTTATAAGTGCATGGGAATTAAGATGAACGAGACGAGAATGAAATAGTTCTCGATAGATGAATATACCACGTATTTCGATGCACGTGATATTTTGATTATCAAGTTTGTTACCTACTGTTATTATTGAGTTTATTCATTCAGTTAACATAAACGTTAAGGTTATATAATATTATATGAATATAATATGTAGATTTGTATTCATCCATATACAGCTTAATGGATTTTAGATTGATAGGTGAATGAGACTGCGGTTCTTTTGCCAAAATGATTTATTATTTCATCTCTTCAAAACGTAATTATAGTATTAAATACAAGTATGTTTTCTACCCTCATAGGAGGCTCCTGCCCCTGCAGTGGGAACGTATGTTATACTTAGCTGCGCTCCGCGGTTGCACCCGCGTGTCTCCGCTCCTGTTGGTCTTAGCGTGATGATATATAGCCTATAGCCTTCCTCGATGAATGGACTATCTAACACTGAAAGAATTTTTGAAATCGGACCAGTATTTCCTGAAATTAGCACGTTCAAACAAATAAACAAACAAACAAACTCTTCAGTCGTACCTATAGATTATGTGCTGATTATGATATCAGTGATGATGTTTTAAAAAATGTGACTACAATGATAAATTGAATTTAAGGATTAAATAATTAATAAAAAATAAATTTTTACCGCGTGTCACGTTCTGTCCACACGAGACTGTAAAAGCAACAAGCTTGAAACTTCAGAATCTGCCTGCGTAGTTGGTCCTTTCAACGGCATTTAAGATATGGAATTTATGGTATTGTAGGAAATTGTGTAGGTACTTGGAGATATTATACATAATTACGACATTTCAGAATGGTAACATTTTATGTAATAGTTTCGTAGATACAGTCTATAAAACGTCCCTTGCCTTTTTGTATGCATATTTTCCAAAACAACATGTATAGAAAACAGTCATATATTTGTTTTATTATTGGATATTAGTGATGTTCGAATTCCCTGTAAAAATCTTTATTGTATTGCAATTTAATTTATAAAAACTTAAAAAGCTTTGGAGCACACAGACTGCTTTTTGTCACAAAAATAAAAGTAAGTTTTACCTCATCATAACGTTAAATGAAAGGAGATGAAGCCGAGTGCGAAATGTTGTATTAAAAAGTAACTATATCGGTTTTAGTTATAATGTTTTCTCAACTATTTTATTCAATAAACAGCTGTTTCTAACAGCTGCCTAATGGTTTGAAGTTTCTTTCAATTTTCCTTAAAGGTAAATCGTCGTTTACAATATATAATTTAAAATAACGAGGTGAGAGGAAATAAGAAACAAAAAATACTATGCATGGTGAAAAAATTGATTGAATTATTTTGTTCCTTTAATAATTATAATTCTTAGTTGTATTTGTTAATACAATGTAATTGTATAGATTTAAATAGAATTTAGCACAGATATTATTTAAAGCTTATAAACATTGTTTTTTATACTACCAAAATGCAACAAGCAGTTTTGGTTTTAGGACAAAATTAACGGCAGAGTTTACAACTTATATAAATATAAAAATCCAAATCTACTATGTATTACATAAAATTCAAAACATTTCATAACATTTATACAGATATCAAAACGCTTAAAGTATCATAATATTTGTTATCAAAGATATAGTTAAACCTCCAAAACACGGGACGGTGAAATAGAGTACATTGACGGCGCCTTTTTTCATCTCAAAGTGATTTTCATATGTGATAAGAAACTTCCTACTTCAAAGGATTCCAAAATAATATCAGATTACATAAGTACAGTCAGCAAAGAACAAGCCGATATATCAACGAGTGATTTCTGAAGCTAAAATAATAACATTTATTTTTAGAATTGACTTTTACGTGACATTCCGGATATTGAGAATTTATTATTTATTGAGGTTTTATTGGAAATGTTACTTCGCACACTTTGAGGGACATTTATAAGAAATACGTCTGGCAATTTAATATCTTTACAAATAAATAAATGTGGAAATTGAAGTGTCTATTAATATTTTTTTATTTATTTGAACGAAGTATGGCTGTCAGATAAATACATGAAACATCGGTATTTGTGCTATGAACAACTGAAAAGGTTTGTATATTTTTTTTTTATAAAACTGTCACTAAATCCACTCGTCATTAAGAAAATAACTCAATCAATTATTATTCGTTTTGCTTAACTTCTATAAGAAGCACATTTAAATTGTTATTATATTAATACATCTAGTTCTGAACAAATCAATACCTATCGATCATTTTAGATTGCATTTAATAATTTTATTCTAAATACCTACTATTTAGTATTTTATTTTTCCATCGATCACCATACAAAGCGTACCGGTCAAATGTGGCTACTTGACCACATTTTTTTACTTTTTCTTAGCTAACTTATTTATATTAAACTTTTATTAACATTTTATGATTTGTTCATGTCATGAATGATTTCATCATTCACTTTTACTAGGTATTTCTTTAAAATATATTGAATCTGACATTATTTACAAATAAACGTAATACAGGTCAAGTTGACACTGATGTGGTATCTTGACCTTGCACATCAGTTTTCATAGGTAGATGCTTAACATTCTTGTTTTAGGCTAAGTTGCTATTACTTTTTAATTCTTCGACTTTTTAAATATTGCAGCCCGAAGCTTTACAATAAACTGTTAGGCTCTGGCTACCTGGTCAAGTTGCCACGGGATTTGTAATGATTTCATACAAAGCATTACATGTCGGATAGGGTTGTCACAAACAAGACACAAATTTTAATGAACTATTTATTTATGAAACTAAATTTAATACATATGTATATGTATATTACTTAATACTTATAGGTATTTATTAATAGGTAAGGAAACATTTATTTTTCATTAGAAATATGCTAAATCGTTGTCATCAAAGAGAGTATAAGTATCTGGATTTTCCGAAATTTGCAGCAAATTTATTGATTTTACTATGCAAAACTCGAAACAGATAAAAAAAGGAAAAAATGCAGTCACGTTATTTTTTGTGTCAACCCTAGGCGTAGGCCAAGTTGCCACGCAGCGGTCAATGGCAACTTGACCTAACCTGAGGCATCAATGCCCAAGCAAATATTTCGACAGATGAGCCTAAAGTTGGATAGTTCCCACTGTAAAATCAATCTCTAGGGTTTATTACACAACATATCAAAACTGTACTCACCTGAGATGTGCAGTTTAAGCTCTACAAACATAATAATACTGACACCGGCAAAAGATCCTTAGTCACAGTCACACTTCGATACGTTATATTGCGAGAACCAACAGCGTTACCGCTTTAAAATTAAAATATGTTGCCAATTAATATTTTAAAAACCTACCAACATCGATACGTTAGGTCAATTTGCTTTCAATTCTACAAAATTTGATATTTTGTTGTTAAACGGAAGGTGTGGTCAAGTTGCCAAGTAAAAGTCAAGTAGCCACATTTGACTGTCAAAAGCAAAACCTATCAATGACTCAAGATTCAGCGCTGATTGCAATAAGCCCTTCAATTCTAATGCTTTTTGGAAATTAATTCGAAATCATCTTTCCCTACACGCTTGCTATTATACTTCTGACGTTTCATTAACATCAAGAATTGAATAGAGATTAGCTCTGAATGTGAACTTGTGTGTGTGATTTTGATGGAATTTTGAATGGAATTCGTTGTATAGAAATTAATTATTTAATCATAAATAGACATATTACCGACAAATTTTCAGAGCTAGAATAAGTTTACAGGGAACTAAACGAGCTACGAAATATACGCTTTCAAATAAAAAATTAATCATCAAATGTGGTTCCCCCAGTCGAAAGTTATATGATAGCAAATAAAATATAATATACAAGTTGCGTTATTCTGGTGCATAAGCTACCTATATTACTGCTAAAATTGAAATTTTTATTGTCATCTTGTCACCGTATAATTTATATGAAAAGATAGAGATCTTATCTTTCAAACTATTGTTGACTTTATATACTTTAGTTTCACTAATGTCTTACAAGTTTAAGCATATTTTAATACAAACAACCCGCAATTTTCTAAGAGCCAAGTTGGACCGCATGTCTTAAGTCTGCACGATGTTTAAGTTTGTGAAACTTTCAAATACAAACATGATAACACATAAAATAATGAACAAAATGATTAAAGTTTTATGATGTTTTTTTAGGATATTAATTACGGTTTAGTTTTATAATGTTGTTAATTAAGCTATTGCATAGCTTTTATATCAGTCTTTGAGAGCGGCGACCGAATGTAAAAATTCCGTAACGAAAAAACCTAACACCCCCCACTCCAACCGGCACAGCGATGCGATGCTATGCAATAGCTTTACCGCGGCTGTGCTCGAGTGCCACAGGTATTTTTTTTTTAGTTTCAATGATATCAAATTAATGTTGCACTAAAAAAGGGTTAGTGTCTAGTCTTAAATAAGAAAAACGTGAGATTTACGTAGTTTATAGACATATACAAAAAATTTATGTTTGAGATAACTACAGCTCGTAACATGATTGAATGTACAGCTGCTGTAGCAGAGAGAGTTAGATTAGAAACACCTGGGTCTTTTTACTTATAAAGTATTTAAAATATCTGTATTCATTGCGCTTAAATGCTTCAAGTTGTGGGGTGGAAAATGATCGTTATTATTATCATATTAGGGGAAAATGGCTATTCGTTGGAACGTTTAGAAGGTTAAACGAACTTATAATCGATATGTTAAGAAATCACAAATGCTTATAGTATATTCTGTGTAAGGAGAAAATTTATATGCAATAATATTTTTTGTTCACCAGTCATAGGAAATTATGCATTACTCAGTACTAAATTGGGAAATGATGAATATTATATTATTATCGTAGTTAAGCAAACTAAATCCTTTGCTTATCACGTGTTTAATATCTGAGCATCCTGTCCTTCGGTGGATCAAAAGCCTCGTCGAGTGGTTAATTATTTGTTTGTGCGGAAATTCGTATCCAAAAATTATGAAGCTACCTGTAATAGATAAGATTTCACCATAGTAGCTATTTTTCTTTACTTAATTTGGATTTTTACTTTAGTGTTGTTTATTCGAAGTATGCAATTGAAAAAAATTGCAACTCTCTTTGTTTGAACTTAGGAATGAATCATAACTATGGCACTTAAATTTAATATTTCGATTTCATAATGTGTATTTATACTAATTTATTTGTTGTGTCGTTAGTAAGTATTTGTTTGGTTAAATTATTTTTATGTCAAGGTTTCATCACCAGCAGGAAGTTAATCATTATCTTAAAAAGGTTATAATATTTAAAAACATCGAATGCAAATAACGAAGAAGAAATAGCATGTCATGCAATCTTATATATAAAAATGAATCGCAAAATGTGTTGGTAAGCGCATAACTCGAGGACGGCTGAACCGATTTCGATAATTCTTTTTTTATTATATTCCTTGAAGTACGAGGATGGTTCTTATGTAGAGAAAACGTAAATATTATGTACCACGGGCGAAGCCGGGGCGGACCGCTAGTTTGAAATAAAATTACTGTTTTAGTCTAGCATCTGTGCTCGATAAAAATTTCTTGAAATAAAAATGAATGGGACAAAGGAAATTTTACGAGAACGAAACAGTAGTACTGGGAGCTGTATTTTATTATTAGGAAAAGAAATAAAGACCTGCACGAGAGATACATAGTTTTATCACGAACCTTTGTCTTTCGTGTCATTGTAGTCCATTATAGAGATTGTAGTAATTAACTTGTATTCGAAGTGGCTTTTATGCAAAGTGAAAATAAAAATTCTGAGAAAGCCTTTCCATTGAGTTTTAACCTTTCAAATAAGGTGAAAACAACCTTTGGGGTCAAAATTTGCTTTGTGTGATAATATTATTGTTTGTTGTGATTTTATTATTATGTACATTATTTAATATTTATACTAATATTTGTATTGTATTCATTGTTACTCGCTTAGGTTGTCTGGGATAGATCATTATTAAGTGATGCGTCTGTGTGCTATACGTACGTAATTTATACGTACGTTTTGCTTCACCCATCTGTTGTCTGTGTTATCCCTGTCTCCAATGCCTAATCTATCTCTATTCTCAAATTCGTTTTTGGTTCAAGAATAATGTGAACATGAAACCAGATAACACATAATATTATATACTACAATAATCAATACAGAAACCCTAAATTTCATCTTAATATATTTCACACAAAATTGTCCCGAACTAGTTATATTGTTGGCATGGAGTCGAGGTTTTGCCAAGTTTCAATAATTATTGTTCTACACGTTTGCACTTTGTTATAAAAGGCGATTGAATTTATGGTACATAATATTTGGAATGGACAGATGTTTAATAATTTTATGTTGATTTGTGTCTATAATATCTGTATTAATTAATATTTATGCCTCTAATAACTGATGACATTCTGGATTATATGGTATCTGTTTTAGAATTTTTTAATTAGTCGCTCCTACTCTATACAGATAAAGATTATTTTACTATTGTACCTACATGCCATAGAAACGGAACCATAACCATCTAGTTAAAAAAATTAAAAAGGTACGGAAACCATAAAAAATTGTATGAAAATATGTTACTGCATTGTTCTAGCTCTGATCGTGTCACAGAGTAAAAATGTTTGTAAAAATACGATGACGTCTGATGGTAAAATGTCCTGTCTAAAATTTTTTTTTATATATCTACATTCTCTATATTAGGGAATATAAACTGTAAAATATCTATATAATATAGTAGATCTTTGGGCTTATAGGTATTCCTTATCGTAAGTCACACTCCAAAGACTTCGTTAATAAGTAAGGGCCAAAAAGGTAAGTCTAATGTCACGAAAATTTTGCCACGTATGTAAGAATAATGTTCGTTCTGCAGCAAAGACGCGTAATAATGTATAAATAATCCTATTATAATCCATCTGCATATTAAATTAAAAAATATTATTCAAAATGAAATAATTATAGGTAGGTACTTGTAACTTTTCAAAGTCCCCTAGGCGCTTTATATTTTTTATTCAAATACAGGAAAAGAAATCACAACAGATAGAATGCATTTTAGCATGCATATTATTTGCAGTAAAATCGGTTGCAAGTTGTAAGTGGACTAAATTAATTGAGGAATCGGAAGAAAATTACTTATAACTAAAGAAACAGTTCAACTACTAACATTTTAAAGTTTAAATGCTTCCAAACTTGACACATAAATATCGTTGATATTATTATTCTTGAATGTTATAGGAAACCAATTACTTATATACATAGAAATTCTTCAAAAAATATTGAAGACGAATTGTTTTTTCACATTTTATCGACTATACTGTTTGTGAACCACTACGACGGTTTTGACTTGTCTTAATGTTCAGTAAACACATTGAGCAAATAAAAAGCCTTTCAAGTCTGATATTAATACCCGAGGTTATTGAAGGCATGTCGCTTTTTATTTATTTACTGATACAAATCATATGTATTTGTAATTCGTTTCCACATACTTTTCATAATTTACCTACCTATTAAAATGGAAATCATATTATGAAAACGTAGAAAAAACATACCATCAATACTATAAAAATTGAAAAAACTTCAGATCGTCTGACGAAAATGATCATAATCCGACAAAGATCCGATTTAAAAAGGAGAAATGTAAAAACAATAAATTTTTATGAGACACTTAAGGGAAGGAAAAAGTCCTTTTTCACTGAGATCCCATGATCTTAAATACTTTTAAATGACCTCGCTGACCTCGTGGTTCATTGTAAAAAAAGTTTTTACTCTGAACAGTGAACACGTTGTGAGGTTCTTTAAATATTGAACTTGGGGATAAATTTAATTTTATTAGTCCAATTTAATTTTATATGAGTTTTTTATTAGTTTTCATTGGAGGTTAAGGGATCGGGTTTTCACAAATTTAATACCTATGTGAAAATAATTATACTTATATTATGTTCATTCACAATTATTACATGAGAATTTTACTTCTATTATACCTGCATTAAATATTATAAGTATAAAAATTGAAAATTGTTGTGTTCTTTTTAGAATTCAACCTAAATATAAAGTGCTTTTAATCTTGCACATTAATCCATAGATACTAATATTATAAATGCGAAAGTAACTCCGTCTGTCTGTCTGTTACTCAATCACGCCTAAAGTACTGAACAAATTTTCATGAAATTTGGTATGGAGATATTTTGATACCCGAGAAAGGACATAGGCTACTTTTTATCCCGGGAAAATGACGCAATCCCGGAAATCCTACGGGAACGGGAACTATGCGGGTTTTCTTTGACTGCGCGGGCGAAGCCGCGGGCGGAAACCTAGTACAAAATAAGTAATAAAAATTCACTCATAGCTTAGCAATAAAATTGAAACGCAATACAGTTGGAGTGATTTACTAAACTATGTCTATAGCGATCGTATTTACTAAAGAATGGCGGTCACTATTGTCACCAACTAATTAAGAGACGTCATCTCGCTTCAATCGCGTACATTAGAAAAGGATAGCACATTTTATAGTTGACAAATAAGTACAGGGTTTCAGGGAAACTCATTTTCCGTAATTATGTCGCATTGGAATCTATTTATTCATCAGAAAACTCGGCGTTTATAATCTACATATTTTATTTTTGAAGTGAAACTTCTTTAAGCGCGTTGATAGTAAAATTTCATGGTCGCGTCATGGCAATACCGTCACGTCATGGATGATGTTAGTATCATTGAATCTTGTTGTTCCACTTTTGACACGTGTGCTCGGCACACGCGCTCTTTTTTATTTATTTCTTTGAATTTTCCTTTCCTTTGCATTCCTTTGCATGTTTTTGCATTAACTTATTCGAGAATAGAAGCGAAGAAATCCTAAGATTTGTTGGTTCTTTACTGGATAAGCTAGATTGCAATCATTGCAAATACTCTTTTGAACTATTTCTTAGTACGAAATAGACTTAAATAGTTTCTCTAGTGGATTAAGCTTAGCTTCTGTGTTAAAGATGGTGATGCATATCGTATAACTAGCTTTCCGCCCGCGGCTTCGCCCGCGTTTTCAAAGAAAAGCCCGCATAGTTCCCGTTCCCGTGGGATTTCCGGGATAAACCTTATCCTATGTGTTAATCCAAGTTACCCTCTAGTGCTAAATTTCATTGTAATCGGTTCAGCAGTATTTGATACTAAGTATTTATTACCTAAGCATAATATTTAAACCTATAGCTACTTCAATAATTTTGCATATTGCAGATATAAAAATATACCTACCGGCCGAATTCAAAACCTCCTCCTTTTTTTGAAATCGGTTAAAACCAAATCAATGTATTTCAATATCAAAGACAAAATATTCATTCGTATTTGAATTCACTCAAACAGATAGGCGAATTGGTCTGCATAATAAAATTACCATACTTTTGCAGCGATGATCCTCTTTTGAAGGTTGAGATTAATCTTTAGATTTTATATTAGGTACTTCAGTTAGACAAACATTGTAATTATCGATGTCTACACTGATATCTCATAATATGTTTAGCGCATCTGACGTATTAATATTACTCTTTGGTAAGATAGTGACGAAATACATACTTAAAAAATTTATTGAAAATATGATAATTATGTGATTTTTTTTAGAATTTACTGTTTAGTTTAACAACAAATTGCAAAATTGTTTTGCGTTTTTACGTTGTTTTGTCTAGTTAACGATTATATAATATTATCCTTTTAAGAATGAGGTATTAAAACCTATGAAGATATAATATTAGTACACCAGGTATATCATAAAAATGTATGTGATAGGAGACTTGCAAAGTATCAACTACTAGCTGTGCTCCGCGGTTTTACCCGCAGTGCTCCGCTCCTGTTGGTCTTTGCGTGATGATATATAGCTTATAGCCTTCCTCGATAAATGGGCTATCTAACACCGAAAGAATTTTTCAAATCGTACCGGTAGTTCCCAAGATTAGCGCGTTCAAAAAAACTCTTCAGCTTGATAATATTAGTATAGATTTTATCGTCGTTGTATTTTATAAATTTAATTTTGTTCACTCATTATTTTTTAGTAGTATAATTATCATAATCTGTAGATTGGTCAAATCTAGATACTAAAATACCAATAGAAACTGTGACCTTCCATTTTCTCATTACTTTAGAACCTTTTAATGTTTAAGTAGGTGATTACATTTTGAATATTCATGATAAGCGTGCTTAATTACTATTAATCGGACCTTTTGGTTCATTGCTTCTATTGTTATTTTCAGGGTGGTAAATTTTTTATTTATTTATATTTAAACTCTTTATTGTGCTGCCAAAAATACAAACACAACTTATTCTAAAAGAAAAACAGCACAGAAGGCGGCCTTACCTATAAAATTTTTAATTATTTATCCATTTTTAATTAATTTAAATTATCGAATAAATACTTAAATTCTTCTTTTATTTATGTCTGTAGGTACTTTGATGTAATAATTAGAATAATAATAATGAAAATGCGATTTTTATAAACTTGTCGATTGAATTCTTAATTTTTGTATTGCAATTACGTTTGCAGTACAAACTAGGTAAGTAGGTACTAGGTATACTATACAGGTACATTTTTCCATACACAAAATCCTGTGGTGACGCGGTTTGATTAAATAACTCACACACACAATAAAGCCAAAATTGATTTCGGGTTATTCCAAACAGTGCTGACAAAAGTCGAGCAAAATTATTATCATTCATATGTACAATCATTTTCGATTCTCTGAGTCATTTAATCAATGCATTGATCATCTTGGACAAGAGATGTGATAAGGAATGATTTCATAAAAACCAACGCGATAAGGGATGATTTTGTGGTGTCTCAGACGATGTAAGATTATTATTATTAATCCCGTCAGAATAAAACTACACTGATATCATGAAGAGGCATACCCTCATAGGAGTACATAATACATATACATCCGCAGAGGGAATGTATATGGGCTGATGATGATGATGATAATTATGTAGTGTAGTGAAACTTTTTTAGACAAGAGTAAATAGGAAAATTTCAATACCGTCACGTCATGTAATGCGACGATTTTGGTATCTTTGAATATTATAATAAGTAGTTTAACTTCTGACACGTGTGCTTGACACACACGCTTTTTTTAAGAATGAAGATATTTTATACAGCGATAAAATATTATAGTTTAATTATTTAATAACGAAGCTTGTTTTCTTATTTAATAATGCATGCTTATTATTATAAAACTTGAAGATAAAACTCAAGAATTGAAAGACACGAAGAAAAATATATTGATATTCAAAAAACGTAAGAATTTCAAAGTATTTGTAGGCTTCGAAAAAGATTTATTCAAATGGAAGCGATAATACTCTAGGATTTATTTTGCGAATACATCGTATGTCGAACTGATTTGTGTTTAGTATTTCGTTTTTTATAGAAGGGCAACTATAGAGTTTCTTGCCTTCTCCATAGATACTGCTTTCCGAATCGGTGGTAAATGTTAAAAATATGTATTGAAGAATCGAAAGTGCTTCTAAAAGAAGTCTAATCAAATAAATGAATGTTTGATGAAATGTTTGAGTTTGAGTTTGAGTATATATTTCTTTATTTTCTATTATCCAAAACAAGCTGTGGCACGCGGTTTCGCCTGCAGACGAACCCGTTGCCAAAAATATGTATTTTTATAATTTATGTGTTACTCTGATGTACAAACCTTTTACGTTAAGGTTATAAGTGTTAAGATTTATCCAAATTCGTCCAGTAGTTTTTTCGTGAAAGAGGCACAATTCACAAACCTACATACATCCTCACACACTTTCGCGTTTATAATATTATTGTAGGATTTTCGGCTCCCAGTGTTAGTTTCCATACTCTTCGGAAACGGCTTGATCGATTTTTATGAAATTTTATATGAATACTCGGATTTCGGTAGGTCTAAGATGTAACTATTTTATACTCACAACGAACAATGTTTGTCGTGTTAGATATATGTATACTTATATTATTTTAGTATACATATATTTATATGGAAGGATTGTTTTTGTTTTTGTCATTATTGTTGATACCGAGTTCATTATTATCGTATGATTCAGTTAAAGATGTAAAAGTGCTTTGTCTGATAGAAGGTCATCGTTTTGTTTATTTACTTATATTATCAACACAATGAACTATTGTGTTTAGTAATAAATTATGATCTTATTACAAAAAATACATATACAATGTCAAAGCTCACTAATAAATCTTAAATAAATATTTCAAAATTTTCTTAAATAATTATTATCAATAAAATCTGTAATTCTGGAAAGGCCTGCTCATTAAAACACGCATAAAGAGCAAAGATAATATTATACGGCGTGGAATAATTGTTTTTGAAAGAATATCATTTACAATTTCCCTTCTGTAAATCTCTCAAGATTTCTTTTGTATTTACGTTTCATAATTTGATTTTGCTTTTATGGGCGCTATTAATTATTTAAGCGAATGTAATTTTTTTTTAAAGAGGAAATAGCTCTGAAAATTGTTCATTTTCCGTCCTTTTTTTGTTATGGCAAGAAGATATGACCGTCAACGTAACTTTGTCATAATTTATTTTATTAAGGATATGGACTATTAATTATTGTTACATAGTAGATACATGCTTATCCGTATACATATTTTATCCGTATATAATATTATGTATTTCATTGAGTAAATACTTCCACAACCATAAACGCTTAAGCGGTAAAATTTCCTGATAAAATTTAAATTTATTAACAATCATTATTATTAATTATTATTTATGCCTGGGTGGTAATTATCTATATAAGTATTTATTTAAAATTATGTATGTTTATCAACCGCCTGGTCTCCATTACATAAGCGAAAGCTTAGTATGGGATCAGATCGTACCGTGTGTGAAAATTGTCCTGTAATATTTATTCATTTATTTAATTGTGGTTGAATAAACTGGTTTTACATCGCAGAAGGAACAATATACCTATTATTAGAGATAAGATGCGATACAAAACTCGTTATTATTACAACAAACTTATCCACTGTATTACTCGTATCGATCAAAATCGGACACTTTTATTACTTTGATAACGTTTTAACTAAAATATTGAACTTGTATTATTTTAAATTCACTTGTATCTTTTGACGTAGTGGTTATTGACCTTGATTTTGCCAGATACTTAAAATATTTTGAGATAAATGTGCAGAAAATGAGCATGTTCATTGTTCAGACACTTACAAATAGTCATCTATTAAGTACGTATAAATAGTCATCTATTTGTAAGTTTCTGGAAAAAAAATAACTGCTGAGTTTGATTTTTTGGTTGAAATAATCGAAAATTTTGAAGGAAGAAATTATTGTATTTTTTGTGTTTGTTTAACAAGAGTTACTAAGGCAATCGATTTCGGCTAGTATGTAGTAAGACACATGTGGTAAGAAGTGAAGCAGTAATCTGTAGTTTCACTATCTATTTATTCGTAAAATAACAGTTCCATAATTATTTTTATGATATTGATTTATCTTATGTTTGAAGCTGATTGAAAGCATTTTTATCGACTCTCGCAGATATACTCGAGCTTGTCTAACCAATCAGGAACTGTGGAATCTATACTAATATTATAAAGCTGAAGAGTTTGTTTGAACGCGCTAATCTCAGGAACTTATGGTCCGATTTGAAAAATTCTTTCGGTATTAGATAGCCCATTTATCGAGGAAGATTATACACGTATATCATCACCACAAGAGCGGAGCAGTGCGCGTGATACCGCGCGGCACAGCTAGTAGAAATATAACTTTACTGTTTTAAACTTTAACAAGAAAAAAAGTTTTTGAATTATCTACTAAATGAATTTAAATTTCATTTTCACAAATTATGTAACTCAAAAAGTCAACCAAATGATAAAACACACTCAGCAAATTACCATTGCCTGTAGTTTTAATTTCAAGGGAATATAAGTCAGCTATAATTACATTTTCTGCTCGTGTAATTAAAGCGATGTCGATCTATTAAATATGTTCAACGATAAATAAAGTTGTTGGAAGTAAATAAAAGTAAACGAATATACGGTACGAAATTAAAGAAAACCTTTTCAGAGAAATATTTGTTCTCAAAACGCCTGTAGATCTCACGGAAATTAGACCAAAATATTGTTATTGTAACTGCTTTATTAACAAGTGTTTTTAATTTTACTTTAATAAGACCTGTGTCATAGACTGGTCATAGATGCCAATAATCACTACATATTATAAAACAAAGTCGCTTTCTCTGTCCCTATGTATGCTTAAATATTTAAAACTAAGCAACGGATTTTGATGCAATTTTTTTATTAGATAGAGTGATTCAAGAGGAAGGTTTTAGTATATAATTTATTAGGTTTTAGTCAATTAGTTTACTTTAGAAAGCTAGTAAACATATAAATTTGATGCACTTGACGAGCTGAGCATTAGCACATGTATGTCTGTGATTAGCCCACTTCTCTAACTTATTACTCGTATCCAACATATTACGAAGAAGGGTAATATTTTGCACATTAAAATCCACTTCAAGGTTTCAGATAGCACTAGATCTTGGCAGTACCCGAAGGTCGATGAGTCAATGTTTACCCACCGACCCAATTAAATGTAATCGTGATAAATTGCTCAAATATTTGGGTTCAGAGCCACTGATGTCGATGTTACGTGTTTCAAATGCCTCACGCGTTGCTTGGTTACAGAATTATTATCTGTATCACAAAGCATCAAATACCGTAAAGTTAATTGGAGTGGATTTTCCTGTCTCATGCTTTGGTTGGATGAAGATTTCGAAGTACGGAGTCACAAAGGGAAACCATAATAGAAAAAATACAAAAAAAAATGAAAATACAATTGAAATTGTACTTATGCTACTCAGCATGTGGTACACGTCATGTTGTGAAGCGCTGATTTTCAGAAGTTCCAGAGTAGAAGTAATATTAGCAACACATTATGTAATATTATAGGTTACATATTAAATTAAAATCAGTATTAAATTTTTCACATAATTCCTACCAAGGTCTTAGGTCAAACATAATATTCAAACATAGCAAAAACAACAATAGACTTTTTATATTCATATGACGTAGAGAGCTTGAATATATTGCAAAATAAATTCAACACAAAAATCTATCGGCGATAAATAAATAATAGGGATAATCGTACCCAAAAGGTTGTGGGCGTCTAATCCCGAGAGAACTAAGGTGTTAAAATATAAAGTGTTGAATGGACTTTGTTCATAAATAAACATTGGGGATATGGATGAAGTAGGAAGTTGTTTCGACTATTTTCATAATGCATAGTATTTTTTTTATATTCGAAAGTGTGTCTGTTCAAACATTAATATAGTAAAAAAAAGCCGGGTTGCACTCCGGGAGTGCCGGCAGAAGTGAAAACTTAAATTAGTAACGTTGAGCATGTTTGATATCCATCCGTCTTACGCTTTTTCGATCAGGTCAAGAGTCCTAAGTTTAAGATTTTATACCCAACGCCGCTAAAGAAGTTTTCACTTCAAAAACAATATTTCGGTGTTAGATAGCCCATTCATTGAGGAAGGCTATAGGGAATACATCATCACGCTAAGACCAACAGGAGCGGAACCACGCGGCTGAAACCGCGGGGCACAGCTAGTAATAAATAAATTCAATGAGATATAAGATATGATATGGGTGGTAGATATTTTATTACCAATTTGCCTTTTAATATAAATCTGAATCTGTTATTGTAAGTAAAGTCCGAGACATTCGTTATTAGCTTCACTCGATTAATACTGGGGCTTCCGTGTTATATTGGGTTATGGGATAAATTTGATGTTTGAATGCTGTTTGGAACTCGATATCAATTGTTCAGCCATATTATATGTATGGATTACTCGTATCTATATGATATTATATGATGAGTTTCGTCCTGGATGTATTTTTTATAAAAATACTAGCGGTCCGCCCCGGCTTTGCCCGTGGTACATAATATTTACGTTTTCTCTACATAAGAACCATCCTCGTACTTCAAGGAATATAATAAAAAAAGAATTATCGAA
>CAJQZN010040110.1:0-14805 GCA_907164685.1 Colias eurytheme
TCATGCCCAGAAATGAAAGGTAATATTTCTGAAAGAAGTTATAAACCCTAATTCTTCTCAGTCAAAGTCAAGAGTGGAAGATATCACTAATACAGTAAAACTGATGCGAAACTTTGGATGTTAATTTGTATATTTTTTTGTTAGTTGTTACTTAATCACGTCAAGACTACATTACCAATTTTGATAAAATATAGCTAATTGCCTGGATTTACACATATGATACTTTTTATCCGAACTGAACACTTCTGTGGGATAAGACAGGATTCACGATATAATCTAATTCCACGCGGGCAAAGCCGCGGTCGGAATGATATTAAAAAAAACACAAAATATATTGACGCATGTATTTATTTTTTGCACTCTATTATAATTGTAATTATTCATTACAAATAATCAAAATAAAATAGCCAGAACAAAGTTAGGCCCTGGTAGGGTAGGTAGGCAGGTACAGCAATGTGAGACGAACACTGGCTTATTTATACCAATAATAATGTATTATAAACATTAAATTAAGTTTACTTTCTAACAACAAAAATACATAATATTAGCTAATGTGAAAGCGAATCAACCAATCATCCCACAAAAATGAAATGTGCACACAAATATTCATCCAAATCGGTTCATGTCATTAGGAGTGACTGCAGCGCCATCTTCCGGGCCCAATTGTGTTTCCAGATCACCCAGGAACTCAATTTAATATACTTACACAAAATTTTTCGAAATGAAAACTCACATTACTATGTAAATATGAATATAAACCTGTTTTATTACTAAGCAATTTCCCGCACAGGTGTAGTAAGTATAAATGAAATAAATATCAACATCAAATTCTTTATACAACAAACTTATCTACCACCTTCTAAGAAATGTAATTCTTGAAATTATTTCGTATTTTTTTTAAATATAATACTACTCCAATGAGCTCCTGTTCCATATTATGTCCGCCATACTTCCACTAAGTTCACCATGATTTTTTATTTCTTTGCACTTTGTTGCTTTTTGCTAAAAATGGAATCATGCGATAAAACCTTTGATAACATACATTTTTGACTGAATAAAGGTACTTACGAAGGAGTGGATTCACATTGTGAACAATCTGTGGGTTTATTTTCCTTCTGGATTCCGGATTTCTGAACAGATTATTTATGCTATAAATGAAAAAATCTAACACATTCGTTATGTACTTAAAACAGGGGTACATATCAAACATCGTCTATAATACAATTATTATCATCAAATTTAAAATAAAACCAACTTACTTCATTAATTTGTTCCAATTGTAAGCATTCTTTTTCCTCCAACCTTTATGTTTCTTCTTCTTATTTTCTTTATTGTCCCCATTTGTCTCATTTTGTCTTATCGTGTTGTCACCCTTTTTTACGATTGCGCGAGCGACACAAGTTCCCCGTGTGACGGCCGTAGCGGGAATGACTCGTGCAGCGATCGGGGTAGGAAGGTACAGGGCGGCTCTCGATATATTGGCTGGTCGCGCGCTAATTTCACGTATTTCTTGTTTATTTCAAAACCATCGCATATTTCAAAATTCTAACACGGTAGACGTATAGGTTGTATATTTTATAGTTAATATCCAAAAAGTCGTAACTTTACGTTTGTTATTTTGAAGATGCCAGAGATTAAAAAAAAATAACAATGATAACTTTGTATTTTTTTTCTATCGAGAAAATATCATGGAATCATGTTTCTAAAACGGTAGACGTATTGTGTTACTATTGAACTTTCTTGTCAAGAATTTTCATCACGACAACTTTAATAATATAAAAATTACGAAGGTTTGAAAAGGGCCGTAAATGTTAGAAAAATTAATTCATCACCTTAATTATCATTAAAGGTAAATTTGAACTATTTTTTATTACAGTAAGTAAAACCTACCTAAATAGACATTTATCGAGAACCAATCATTCCCGCCTATTGCCAACTAAAAATTCCCAGCAAGTAGCAAAAACGTGAAAAACCCGATAAATTCGTGTCGTGTCGTCACACCGCACGTGATTCCCGCGTCACGGCACATCACGTAGCTTTCAGTTTTCAGGTATTTACATACATTTTAGATTTTCCAAGGTGAATTATGTAATAAGGATTTGTAGTATTCACACGTAGGACGTTTTTCCGATTGCTTTGATAAATTTTGATTTATTTCCGATAGGAATGTTTTATCTGTGCTTTTATTTTGTTACTTCTTGACGTTATGACATCACATGACAGCTGTCAAACAAGATGCCTCATTTTTTTTAGTTCTACCAAAAATGTCATTCGAATATCTTGATTCTTGATATTATTTTTCGGAATCAACAGGGCAAAATAAGACTTAAATTCTTTCATTTTTATACAACTCAAAAACCGATCCATCTTCAACAAATTTTAAACTATTCACGTATCTTTAGCATAATTATTAACATTTGTCAAACCACAAAGCGTAATAGTACCTACTTAAAGCTCCGTAGTAATGAAATAAACGCTCAAATTGGCCGACATTAATGAACAACATATCCATATTCATCAACATCTCATACTGTATTCAGTCAACATGGACTAATATATTACTTACTATTCAGTTTCTATTTGTCCTACATACGATCTTCCCTTCTAGATAACTGTGTTTATTGTGATGTAGTGTTTAAACACTGTGTTTACTTTACTATGTTACCTATAGGCAGGACGTATTGGAAGTTTACATGGACTCATCTATAAAGCGTCTGATTTTGGAGCTCAATTCGCGAAAAGATTGAATCAATTATTTATTATTGTATTTAAATTGAATCAATCTTTGGAATGTTTTCAGTAAATGTTAGACAACATCTTCATAAAGATTGTGTCAAATATTTTTTTTTATGTAGCGAGTCGCATGAATTATATTAATAATAAATAATAATACTAATAAATATTTCAGGACAATTTTCACACACGGCACGATCTGATCCCATACTAAGCTTTCGCTTGTGTTATGGAAACCAGATGGCTGATAAACTTACATATATAATTATAAATAAATACTTATATAGATAATTAACACCCAGACACAGAGCAAACATCTATGTTCATCACACAAATATTTGCCCCGGGTGGGAATCGAACCCACGACCTCTGGCTGGGAAGGCAGGGCCACTACCAACCAAGCCAACCGGTCAGTCAAAATGTTTAAATGATCTAATTGAAACAATTTGGAAACAGGTTCATCAGTAAACTGTCCATTGTTCTATTCTAAAATAACCTAAACAGCTGCCTAATAAAGTTGTCCAAAGATTTCATAAACTCCTTATAAATTAATGTTATGAGACAATAATGAAAATTACATCCCAGTTAGATAAATGTTGAACTACATTGAGTTATATGTGACATATCACACTAGCGGATTGCGAGCGGTTTCAAAGCGGAGCGGGTGCGCAACGAATACGTTGCGGTTGCGCAGCGAATTCGTTGCGGACGCGTGGCAGATGCGCAACGTTTACGTCGCAGTCATGTACACTCATTAACAAAATGGAATCCGTGCTGGTTGTTACTTATAACTTGTGATAGTATAATAATTATGAGATCATTATTTTTTACGAGTTTCATAACATGTTAATGTTTAGGGTATTGTTTTATCTATTAAATCTTGGTCGAAATGCAATCAGATAACTTAATTGCTCATTAAGAAAGTTCATTAGTGAAATAAATGTTAAAGCTCCTTAACTAAAACAGGGCTATCTTATTATTAGATAAATAGCAGTGAATAGAAAATTTTATCAAGCAACCAGCAACTCACTATCACTTTGCTCATAATTAGGTTCACAAAATCTCTTTATAACATACGTTGCTATGGGAGAGATTATACTGGTCAGTCGTTACATACTTTTGGAATGTATGGTACATTCTAAAAGTCCTAGTAATTCAATTAGGCAAGGCAAGGCGGAAGGGCTGGCTTTTGTGCGAGAGTATACAAAATGACGCGTCCGCAACGAATTCGCTGCGCAACCGCGGCGTGTTCGTTGCGCGCCCGCAACGTATTCGTTGCGCACCCGCTCCGCTTTGAAACCGCTCGCAATCCGCTAGTGTGATATGGCACTAGACTCATATTTTCATTGGCATTCTGATGGCATCTAACCTACGGCCTACATTCAGATATCACGTAACGAGAACAGACATTACAAGACATACTTTTCTTAGTGTTTTCATCTTATTTTTTTTGCTAGCTTTGCCCGCGGCTTTACACGTGAATTTGACGTTATCGCCCTTTGAATAAATTTTCCATCCCCTGTTTTACAAAGGCTATCTCTGTGTAAAATATCATCAAAATCGGTTATTTTTAAAAGCGTAGGTAGTTTAAGCATTAAAACAGTTTTCGTATTTATAATATTAGTAGCTACATGAAAAAGTAGAAATTAAGTTTTCAAATTGTAATTAAAACAAATAAAACTCAAGATAAATTTCTAAAGAATCGTTTGCCCAGCAAATAAGTACATAAGTATATTTTGTTCGGTACAATATTTACCGAATTATTAAACTAACGATGTATTTTCCGTGAAAGGACGTTATTTTCTACAAATAACACTTTCATTGGATTTCTGATAACATCTGTAACAACCTTCGACCCAGATATATCGCAACTGGATATTATCACTCCATTATATGAACTAAAAACTACTTTATAAACGCATTTTCGTAAATAATCACTAGTTTATGAAAGCATATTTAAAAAAGTATTGTCACCGTTACAAATTACTTGAAATCTTAACCACGTCTAAATGAATTTACCACATTAAAAAAGAGTAGGCAATTAATGTGGGAAACCCCTTCAAATTACCAAACCCCTTTTAGTCACCACGTAAAACCACACACTAAAATTTAATATTAGTCAGTTCTTTAAAGAAACGAATCTTCAATGGCGGCGCTTATCATTCCCTCTCGCTCACACACGGCCGTACGGTATGCAAAAAAAAATGGAAAAATAAAATCACTAAAATGTATTTGATTTTCCCTATAATAGTTTTTATCATAAATTTACAATGACAATTATGCATTTGCGAAAGTAAATAATGTTTTATTGGAATTTGACAAAATATGTTCTTTGGGAAAAGTTGTTCAGTTTTATGGGCTTATTACAAGTATTATGGGAATTTTATTACATTCTGTATACGTAAATATGATAATTCATATAAATACACAAATACAATAACAAAAAAGTTTGTCAACAAACAATTTGAAATAATTAATAAAATAATTATCAATTTACGTTATTTTTATTTTCTTTTTTGATGATCCTACCATCTGTCAAAGTCAGCTTTGGCCGCCATTGAAGATTCGTTTCTTTATTGAAGTGACTAATAACAAAATTTTTAACATGCTCGTATAAAAAGCGGGCACGCAGCCAGAAACCATGTACCGCATTAAATTACAATTATGTAATTTATTATCTGTTACAAATTATGTTATTAAAAATGTGGTATCTGTCGAACGCCTTCTAATTACATGCATAAAATAACCTGAAAATGCAACCTTGTTACAAGCGCATAGAATTCAGAAGAGACTGCAGCAAGTCAGGCGACATCAAGATCTATTATTTCTGACACGAAAGTGGAATGCATAGCAATTTGAACTATACTTATGTAGTGTTAAAAGTCATTATAGCATGGAAACACGGACAAGGGACGTATGACATCCACTACATCAAAATCGAGTGTTCCATTTTCAAATTAATTCGGAACCGTTTTCTAATTGGCGCGACGTGACTCGGCTGTTCGGATCTAATCAGCGAATTTGAGATTCGAATGTAATTCGTATGGGCTTTGTGATTGTCTTTGTCCTACAATTTATGGAACTATTTAGAACGTGAAACGGAATTCTTTTTCAGTCGTTTGATTCGTAATTGCTTCTTTTGCGCAAAAGTTATATTGGAGGAGCTATTTATGATATTTTTGCTATATTATGTAGTTGTGCTTCTTTTAGACTTTTATTTCAAAGATATCGTAATTAAATTAATGACATACATTTCGTTTTTACGGTCCGCTGTATCAATTAAAATACACAATTTTATAAACATAGGAAAGGTTTTTTGAATTTATTTACCCTGCGTTTTAAACACAAAACAAATAAATGGAAATAAATACAACGAATCTAACAATCATTATTTCTAGAAACATTTACAATTCAATAAGTCTAGACCTTAGATTACAAAATAAAAGACAGATGGAGCGTTGCCGAACTAAACCGAATAATTTATCGTCATTTCCATAAAGCTATGTGTGCTCTCATTTCGCCGTTGCACTGTACGTACACGGTGCTTCTGTGTGGGTGTTATGTTACCAGATATTGAAAATTTTCCCAAAATTTTCCCCGACTACGGAAGAAAGAGGGTTATGTTTTTCGAGTGTAGGTATGTATGTATAATATTTCTTTGACACGCCCTGCAGTATAAACTGATGGATCGATTTTGAGTTGTGACTTATGAGGTGTCATTGCAATCATCTGAATTATGAAGGTAGCTGTGGTGGTAGTGACGTAGGCTACATAAATTATTAGCAGTCATGTTTTAATTTTTATTTTAATATAAATTCGGGTTTTTGATATTATTTTATAATATTGTAAAAATTATTTTATCACCTATCTACTAAAGTTATACATGGACAAAATAATTTTATTCAATTTTTATTAAATAAATTACATTAAATTTATTAAATAAATTACATTAAAAAAAGTTTTTATTTTTCAAAACATATGAATGCGAATAGCGGTAGTTTTTAGTCGAGAATGCGGGACATTTTATTTTCATCATATCCATCATGTGTTTACATGAATTAAATCGCAAGCGAAAACGACGCTTTTTATAAAAGTAACAAAAAAATGTATAATGCTTTTTAAAATAATCTAATAATGACCATGAAATTTTATTGCACTATACAAATAATCACATTCACGATCGAAAAATCCAACAGCACTACCCCGAATATCTTTTAACCATTTTACCCCTAAAAATGGCAAATTCATTTTCAAAATACTGGCAGCATACGTTGAAGTTTTGAATTCCTTCGTATTTGTAAAATTATTTTTTGTATACAAAATTAAATAAGCCAAATAATCTACAGAAAATCTGTAAAACGATGTTTTATCTTTTTGTATGTTTTCGGGAACAAGTTTTACAGCGTTTTAATATCACAAGACAGCATTTTTTTACTAAAATATCAAACCCCTTTTGACGTATTGCATGACACTAGAATCGCTATAGCACTAGCGGAGGAACGTATTCGTTTTTGATTTCGTATTTTCTTTGACAAGGGCGATGAATGATTGACATGCTCCATCTGTATTTTATTTTGTAATCTAAGGTCTAGACGTTCTTAATTCAAATTTTTCCATAGACAATAAAGAATCAAATAGCATAGACAAAGGAAGACGATCATTATGAACGCCTCATTATGAACGTATCAGGTTGTAAGCTCTTTGAGACGTTACGAAGCTAAATAATTTATTATTATATTAATCCAGCCGTTCTTATCTTTATCCGCTAATGATATAATAGTAGATAATTCTTGATGTCGTATTTCTTGATATTTTCGTTGCCATGTTGTTGTAATAAAATGTAAATTGTGTTGTCTTTTGTTTTTCTATAGATGTTTATTATTTTTGCAATAAAATATACATTTTAATTTAATATAATCTATACATATAATTTATCGTTTTTCGTTTTAATAGCTGGTAACTTAGACGTGAAAATTGTATAAGAAAAAAAAACCAAGGCAGTTTTAGTGCCAAAAGTTGTCGTCTTCAAAACCTACAAAAAATTATTCTAGTATTTTTAATTGTGATTGCAATGCAGTTACCACTAACAATTTCACGCATTTATTAATAATTTATCCTATCATACTTTGTGTTCTATATTTTTAGCTCATCTTTCTTAATGTTTTTCCTTTTTATTCTTTCAGATTGCGTCCACCTGCAGCTATACAAAGACTTGAAAGAGTGGCAAAAGAACGGGCAAACCAAGGCCTCGCTTTCCCTGCAACAATACCTGGGCTTTGAGTCCGGTTTCACGTTGGACAAGGAGTCGAACACACTCGCCATTTTGTGTGAAGACGTGGTGCCCGTGCTCGCGTTCGATACGAGGGAGATCTTGATACAGTGGCGAGTCAAGGTATGATATATAACTTTTAGGAGCTTACTTAAAAACTTACTTAACTTGGTATTTACCTAATTATGAGATTGAACTAGAGAAATTTTGAGAGAGAGAACTTTTTAATTATGGTGTTAATGACGATGATGGGTTGATGTTTTATTTGATTCTGTAGTGGTACATTTTGTAATAAATTAGGTAGTTCAAATAAGTGATATTATAATATTATGCTGTATAATGTGACGCAAATAATTACGGTCACAAACTCATGCATAGAATATTAAACTTAAGTAGGTATGAGCAATTTTTATAGCAATACTACTGAACAGATTTTGATAAATTAGATCAAAAAATGAATATGACTAGGTATTATTTATGACAGGTATACGGACTTTCAAAATTCATACACAAATAAAAATAATGGGAAAGTCTATGGGCGCATGGCGATACACTAAATAAATATTGTGTATCACAGGTGCAACACAACCTCGGTAGCAGCAAGGAATTCGCAGCAGTTCTAATATCTGCCCCAAGCGCCTCGGGGGCGAAGCCCGGGCCGGTGCGCTTGCACGCGTGCGGCCCGCGGCTTGCGCTGTGCGCGTGTAGGCCCCCGGAGGTGCTGGCGCTGTGGGACGTCAAGTTGTTAAGGTACGTGTATAACCACAGAACTATATCGATATAGTTCTGTGTGTATAACTGCCCCAAGTCCAACGCAATTTGCGCTGTATACGTGCAGCCCACGACTTGAAGCTCGTCGCTTGTGCTTGGCACGTGCAGCCCGAAACTTGCGCTTGGCACGTGCAGCCCGTGGCACACAGTTCAAGACCCGGAGGTATCGGCGCTTTGGAACGTTGAATTGTTGACATAATTGTGTATAAACTTCACGACATTTGTAAAAAATATTATTCGCCACCTTAACTTACAGTCAATAGAAAATTAAGTAATTTCCCAATATCCCACAAAAATCAATAAGTCCTTTAGAAATCCAAAACAATCATGATTATCATTCCGTTTAAAACGAAATGAAATGCCGTCTTTTATCACATTAAACCTCGACAAAAGCGTCTAATCTTCAGATCGACGCCGCATCAATTTTTCATTTCTCCCATTTGTCCGTTTGACCTACTTAGCCGATATTTAAATGACAGGCCTCAGGATTTGAGAGTGGACCGTCTTTTGTTTTGGGTTTAGCTTTCACTGTGAGGAATTATAGATATGAATGTAATAGTGTGACTTGAGATATGCTTGAGCCACTAGGAATGATTAGCTTTTTGGATGTAGAAATCGGGAAAGTAAAAATAGTATTTTTTTCCATTTAGTTATTATATAGTATATTCTTTACTCGTATTCAACTTGAACGTAACCATAATAAGATCGCTTAAGAAAATTTCGAAAACTATTCCTAAATGCAGATCTTTTTAAAGAATCTGTAAAAGTATAAATTATAACCATTAATTAGCTAAAACATCCATAACAATATCAAACGCATTCATTAAATTTGAAAACTTTAAAACACTCCAAGTTTCAGCAAACAAAGAAATTAACGTAGATTTAGGGTTCTGCAAACAAAACTTCGGAGATAATTCAAATACTTTTATGGTGAAATGTTTGGGGTTGGATCGCCTGAAGCGAGTTCCTTATATCTCGAATGAAAATAATGTTTTATCTGACTAGCTTACGGCTCGCTGCTTTGCCCAGGAAATCCCATAGCAATGAGATATTCCACATCGGTAAAATCTAAAATTCTAACTATTTCCAGACACAAAAATATTTTCATAAAATTGCCGTTGCGGCGTGAAAGAAAGACATACAGACATACTTTCGTATTAATAATACAAGTAGGAATATTATTCTGATACGAATTTATGAAAGCATTCACAATATTGCTTGAGATAAGAGCGATTACGTTCTTTATGGACATCATTTTGTAGTTGTCTCCTAAATCGTAACAGTGTCCATCACTATGAAATGAATGTGTCTATCTATGTTTTATTAATAAGTGTAGAATAGCATTGATGTTATCTCTGTTACGAATTGAGAACATTCGTCCATTTTCAACAGAATTGAAGCCATGGCTATTTGTATATGAAAATCTATGTAAAGACCACAATGACTAGGATTTTTTAGGTATGTCCGTAAGTTTGAATGCGCGAATCTTTAAAACCTCTACCGATATTTTAACTGTCATAATATATGGCAATCATCACTTGATATGCATTTCGTACTTATTTTATTCATGATTAAAGAAGTTATTTTCATTTAAACTAAATCACGGGTAACAGCTGTAGTTATAAATATTTTCCTTAAAAAATCCTTTATTTGTTCACACAAACGGAAACCCATACTCGTTATATGTTAGTCATTGCCAAGGACCGTCCTAACCATGGCCAAATATTTGTGAGACGTGCCCTCGGGGCTCGGACGTCACACGTCAAATACGCAATTTCTTAATGGTGGCACCAAGTTATAGGTACAAATTACAATGGGGAGTGATTGGTGTTTTGGTATTGTTATTAATTTTGATTATGAGAGAGTATGTTTGGGTTGAATCATTTCATTTTTCTTACGTGTTGGAGGGGTGAAGGGCCGTTGCATTTTTTGGCGGTTTTTAAAAGTGTATTAAATATAGTACTTAACTCAAAGATTTAAACTTTTCCTAACAGAATGACTATTCCTGAATAAAATTTTATTTATTTCAATTGTATTTTCTTTTTAAATCGACTTTACGATTAACGATTAAAGTTCGTATGTTACGAAACTGTCCTCTTTTATAACAACTATAACTTTTTGCTACCTATTAAATCAATCCAGAACACTATTAGCTTATAGTGCTTATACTAAAACTGTCAGCCATTATTCATAGCCTGGTCTTCCATCTATTCAATGTTAAAAATGACAAGCCAAGGGTCGCATAAATCATGCTTGCAAATATTTGCTAGTCGCGCCCTCTGACGTCGGCTGTTACGGCAATATCATAATGGGCCACTTGACATTGCAGTGCGAGAGGTAACTGGGAAATTCCTATGTTATGTGATACTAAGTAGTAAAGATTACAGTATTTTTGGGAAGTATTGTTAACACTTAATTATGGTTGTTGTTGATGAAATGTTATATGAGATCTAATTCAAAGATCTGCAAAAAGATGTAAAGAATGAACGTTTCGTTTTAAAATAATTTCTCTATTTGAATTACCTTGCATTTCGTAAAATTGAGCCTTAAGTTACAAAATAAGAAACAAGCATTGAAGCTAGTCGGGGCTTATTTTATTATAGACTCGGACTTATCTAAACTATATTATTGACAGCGTCCCTTTCATCAAAAATATACGACGAGTGACGACGTATGTATACAATATTCATATTATAGTCCTTAGAAACGCACATTCCGTACCGAACTTATTCAGACAAAGAATAGGATATGAAAAGGAATTTTACATAACTCCTAAAATATTCCAAATAAGAAGTAAAGACGCGGGACATGTGTCCCTGGATGGGTATAAATATCAATTTATGTTCCCATCGCACTCAGTGCGTATACGTTGAATATTTTATGAAATTAACATGAAATCTTGTTTGGAAGTGGAGCATGATATAAATTGGGTCACGTTTGGACTTAGTTCTTAGTAGTTTCTCAAGATAGTTGTCTGTTCATTGTTATGGAGTTTCGTATGATGAGTGTGTGCTATTAATATCACGCAGCTTATATGATAAAATATTAATAAAAATGTTACCTACGTCACTCAGATAGAAAGAAGCTTTCTAGTTGTAAAAGAAAATTCATAATTGGAAGTTCCAGAGTTTGGTTTAAGTTTTTACAAACTAACGAACAGGGAAAAGCAAACTTTCAAAACATTACTCTTCTACGATATTAGTATCTTTAAAATACTTTTCAACAATTTTTATTTCTTACATCTTTTAAATACTTTTGAACATTTTTTTTTTCTAATTTAAAAAAAAATTATATTTTTTTCTAATCTTAGGGGGATTTATGGGAATTGGGAAGGAATACCTGCCTGTATTTTAATTAAAAAGAGATTTCAGCCGTCGCCTCCTCGATCATAACGGAACAGTTTTTATGAAACGGTTATCGATATTAAAATTTAACGAACATGTCAATCATGGGCTAATAAAAAATTGTTGTTTTGATTAATATTTTAGCAATTTATTTGGCGCGTGTCTGAATTAATTTGCAAACTCGTAGATAAAGCCTTACAGCAAAATATACGGGTAATTATGTAATATTTTTTATGATGGTCAATAAATTAAAGCCTATATGCGCGATAAAAAATTAAATTAATTGGCATTTGAAATAATAATTCATATGTATTCAGTCTCCTGTATAATATATGATGTAAGTCGTTTTTTAAGCCAGGCTTTTGTCTCGGCCTTGCCTATTTATACATCTCAAATCGTATCATAAACCAACCAGGCATTTAATGAGGTACGAGATGTCTATAAGTATTAAAACATACGTTTATCATCTATAGATCTGCCGTTTTTATCCGTAAAAAATTATAAAAAACGTTTTATACAGACAATATTCTTATTCCGTTGTCACTCGTCATCACTTTAAAACGTGACTATACATAGACGATATTTACTCACACTAAACAGTACCTACCTATTATTATTTTCCCTAACTTGCCCACAAATTAAAACCTCAAAAATACTCAAATTGCACATGTAACCCAATTTAATGTTAGTGCTGATTACACCCCCACAAATCACCCCTGTAATAACCTGACAACCCCTAATGCTGTGGTCGCAATTAATATCTGCACAGTGCACTAGTTCGTGCCCGCGGCACTGCTTGCATTATCTACCAAATTGCCGTCGATTTTCATTAGATACTAATAGTTATTTGTTGATTTGTTCGGTTTGTGTGGTGTAAATAAAGCACGTTTAGAAATAATGTTGTTGAACTCCCTTATATTTAATATGAAACTTTGTATGCTCTATTACTTCAAAAATAGTAGAATAGATTTAAATGTAAGTGATAAATGGAAAAGCCGCTATCCTAATGAATGCAGACAAATTATTAATGCCGTAATAAAATTATTAATCATCAATTGAGCCTGTAGATCAAACAAATATTATAACCTAACTAAGTACATAGTTTCAGTCTGCGGTTTCACTCGCATGCAAATTCAAATTACAATTTATCTCTACAGTTTGAAACAGATTTAATCAGCCGTTAATAGTATCAAAGTTTTAGTCGAAAAAGCATCAAACATCCATGATCCCAAACCATTGAAATTTCAGCTAAATCAGCAATAAAAATATGAAACCATAAAACCTTAAATAAAAGGCGTTTAATTATAATACAACAAACATCTGCTCCCAGCGGTCACATCGTTAAGTGTTCAGCCATCGGCTAATTTCATTATTAAAGCGAAGGCGATACGCGTGCCCGCAACATCCCCTGTGGATACGCTGTTATGTGTGGTATAAGCTATAAGCCGTAGCGATTTTATATGAGGCACTCAAACTTCATATAAAGTGGTAAAGCAAAATATATTTTTCGAGTTGACTGTTAATTAAAGGCTGTTATAAGTTATAAGCGTCGGCGATTTTACGTAGAGACCCTTGAAGAGTCACCCTAAAAATTAATACATTCACAACATAACTGGATCTTTGAGAGGACAGAGGTGGTTTCAAGGTGTGGTTAATCTCGTGTCGATATAAACTATTTAGATTATTAAAATATATACTTTTGTTTTCTAAATGATCTATTTGTCTCTGTGCTCAAATAGATCATTTAGAAAACAAAAGTAAAATGCTGAATGATCATTTTTTTGTATTATGACCAGTATACTAAATTTATGTTTATTGTTTGCTTGTTGTTCGACATCGATTTGTCAATAGAAAATAACACGTAGAGAAAAAAAATGATAAAAAATTATTTGTTCTTTAAATTTTCATCGCCATCAGTTTACCCCAATGACCACACAACACGGTGCAGAGGTATGCCTAAACCAAACAAACCCCTTTGTGCTCTTTGTTACCTTGATAGCCGCATTTAGAAACTCATGCGAGCTTTTCTTTGCACGTAAACAACAATTAGATAAAGGTAGGAAAATGTAACAAAAGAAAAACAAGATAGTTTAGTGTTAAATATAAAAATCCTTCTTATTTATAGATTACTAGATTTCCGCCCGCGGCTTCGCCCGCGTTTTCAAAGAAAAACTCGCATAGTTCCCGTTCCCGTGGGATTTCCGGGATAAAACCTATCCTATATGTTAATCCAAGTCACCCTCTGATATGTGTGCTAAATTTCATTGAAATCGGTTCAGTAGTATTTGCCTGAAAGAGTAACAAAAACACACACAGACATCCTCACCAACTTTCGCATTTATAATATTAGTAGGACATATTTGGATAAGCATATAGGCTTCTTTATTCTCAGTACAACGAGAGATAAGTGGACTCTAGTTATATTAAAAGTAACTTTCATTGTATATACATGGCCATATAATATATTTTTGTAGGCAACTTCACAACTTAAATATAAAGGTAGCACATATAAACTATATAACTACCAAATTTCATGATTATCGCTTCAACAGTTTAACCATGAAAGCGTAACATTCAGATTTAAAAGTGCTATTATGCAAGAAAAAACATTTTAATAGTAACTCTAGTAATAAAGAAATATTACGCAACTAACATGGAAAACTCAAAACTTTCATGCTACATTTTTTT
>CAJQZN010040111.1:0-15145 GCA_907164685.1 Colias eurytheme
AATATAAGCATCATACAAGTTATCTACTTGCAGTAATCTATATGTATTATCTTGCAAAAACTAAAAATAAATAGATATCAAGTAAAATCTTTGTGTAAATAGATGTCAATAAAAATAATGACTATATCAAAACAGAACAGACTAGCTGATGTAAGTGATGATTCAAGATGTTATTTAAATTGCTCAGTGGATGTAAAAATTCTTATGAAACTATGTTTCTATGACAATGTTGTTAGTATGAATGTGGTTTGAAATTTTTGGAACCATGCTCATCTATGAATTCTTCTTGCATCAAAACAACAAAATACATATGTAATATTTCTATAGTTTTCCTCGTGAAGAAATAATTGACTTTTTGTGATAAAAATATCCTGACAGAGAAACATTAATATTTTTTCCAATGTATGAAACAGATTTTCAGTGTTCATGTTTAAAAAAAATTCCTATCTTGATAATATATCAATATGTGTATATTGTTACAGTTGTGCAGCGCCTATGAGATTGAACGGAGCGTTCATAACAAACATCACAGTGTCTTTCTGTCCCGCATTTGACACTACTTTTGCACCAAAGAGAGGATTCTCCTTCTCAGACTTGAGACCAAAACATATTCTATGGAGCATTTTAGGTGTAGGAACAGTGGTTGGTATCGGCATGATATGTGGAATACTTTTTAATGCCGCTAAAACTTGTTACAAGAAAAAATTTTGTCAACCAATTCGCTATGTAAATATAAATTCAGAATCAAGTTTTGCCTAAGCAAAATACTACATTGTATTATAAACAGATTAGACATAAAATTGCATTATATAAATATATAAATTTATGACTTATACTTATTTTAGAAATAAATATATTTTTGTTAAACATTTTATTTCTATTACTCACCTCCTTGGGACCTGATAGGGAATTTGCATACTGAAGAAATTGTTCCAATAATCTTTCAGACTTGTGTGATAGTTCTCTAAATGTATGAAACTCGTCTAGTTTGTTAGCGCAACTTCCACATACTACCTGCGGCAGCATGTCTTCTGGAGAAACCTAAAAAATACACATACATCATTTATTTTGACTTAACAATAACTATATTAAGAGATGATGTGGCCAATGACCTTTCACAGACATAATCATAGATGTGATTCATCAAGTAGCTATCAGATTAAATAAAAATATAAGTTTATTCCTTGACTAGAGTATAACTTTAATATTCTGAGATCACATAAAAGGCAACTGCAGTTCCCCTATAAAATGCATGTCTATATTTAGTATTTATTGGTTCTCAAAATAGATACAGTAGCTGTTCAAAATAAGAGTGAAATGAAGACAAGGAGAGCAAGGATGTGATTGGAAGTGTATGTATGAAGAGATGAGGGAGGCGAGGGCGCGAGGGGCGCATGAGACCGCGGCTAGATAGGAGATCTCGTACGCTCCTTTGTTATCACCGCGCGGTCGCTGATATAGCGCACTGCCACCCGCCTTGCCTATCACTTCCAAGAACGACATTAGTCATACACTCGAGCACTCAACGCGTGGGCCGTAACATGATATCACAATGCGAAAATACCCAACACCCGCGAGAAAGTTAATGGCGCTTATCAGTATCCACAATCTTGTACGCTAATGCTTAACTTTCACATGAGAAAAACTCAGCTTTTCGCTATAAAATTACAAAATCAATGCACAATTATTTACCACTATTGACAAATATGTCATTATCATCTCGGAAAGCTGTGATTTATCCTTATCACGGTCGAAAATTGGAAGTTTAACATCACTGCAATTATCGCCACAGAATGATAAACAAAGGCGACACACTGAATGGAACTTCGGCGGCAAGTTACACATATTTAGAAATCAAAACAGAGAAAAGATATCACAACGAAAGAAAACATTTAGAAATAAATCGCTTAACTAATTGAAAAATTATAAATATTTCTTGAAAAGATAACTCAGCATGCGATGATGTAGGATACATCACATCGCGATTGTCAACCAAACGAACGAGCAAGCTACACACACATACACAAATACACCATTGTTTACGGTACGTTGAATATTGCGCGTGTAGGTATTATGGCGCTAGTGGTCTTCGAATTGACAATCTGATAAAAATGATAACGTTGTCAAAATGATTTCTGCTATCATTTTTATCATTATGCGTAGGATTTGAAGACAAATATTTTTGATAAATTACTGTAACTATTTTTAAGATTACTGGAACTAATCTTTCATTGAATAATTTATCATATTTCGAATTAATGTACACAATAAACCTACATTCTTGTTTTTGTTTTATCAATATCGGTAAAAATGTTTAATGTCTGATATTTAATTAATATGTATGCTTTAAATAAATTTGATTAGTGAAACAAATAGGTTTATCTTGGATTTATCTGAAATTTATCATTTGAAAAGAATAAGGTAGACCGCAGATGTACCTAGTTAGTAGGAATTAATTAATAAAATATCCACCGAGATTAAAATATATATATATATATATATATATATTTCCTTTAAGCTTTTACTGCATGCAACCATTTATAATGTATTGTTTAGGAGATTAATTACTTTATAAATAAAATAGTGATTAATTGCACAACATTAAACAATAAAATATTGCAAAATATTAAAAAGTTTAGACGTAAAGTGTAATTTAAGTTCAAATACTTAAATTTATATTTTAGCTTGAAATAATTTATTTATTTTTTACTTTTTAACCTTTGTAATAATAATAAATTATTAAATAACATTCCTGACTACGGAACTTAAAAATTGTTGCAGTCAATAGTTGACTTTGACAGATCTCGTACTGACTGATCAGGATTCAGGATGACAGTTGACACATGAATATGAATGTGCTAAGAATGACAACAATGTTGAAAGTATACAAAGAAATAAAAACATTTTTATCTTACTTTTATTGAAACTCGTGTACGCAATTTAAATTCAATTAAATTCTTATACCAAATTTCCTAAAATGGGTCAGTAACAGAAGTTCGAATAAGTGTTTTGTAAATACTAAAATTAATATGTACTTAAATTCGTCATACATGTGAAGTGTTAGGATCAAATTCGTCTGTACTCTGTATACAAAGTTTAGTAATAATTGTCTCAAAATGGAAAATTCTACTAATGACATCGTTAGTGAAAATACTTCTGATACGGCAAACTTAATTAGCAATGAAGAGGCTAGCACTTCAAACTATGCCCAATTAAATAAATCTTCAGACTTACAGGTACCTACAATTTTTATTTTATGTTTTTGGGTATTTGAATGTTGAGTATGTGGACTTGAAAAATATTAATAACATTTTCTATCTTATGATGAGGATTGTTTCAACTTATATTTCGGGTTGGCTTTAGTTAACTGCCGCACGAATTTGTTGGAAATATTTATATTTTTAGTTAGCTAGGTAATGTAAGATTGTAATTCCAAAATATTATCGTTAGGAAACTTGTAGTTTTTTAGTTATTAATTTTTAAAGTTAATAATTTTTTGTGCGAAAAAAAGGTCATTTATCCGTTTTGTTGTGCAAAAAAGCGGACCAAGACGTTCTATTTCACTGTACTGTGACTTTACGCTGCGGCCGGCGAGTGCCAAAAGCTATTTTAGGGCGATTCCTACTCAAACAAAAAAAAATCTACGTAGGTAGGTTAAAAAACTATTAAACTTTTATTTTTAATATCCAAATAGGTAGCGAGGAGCGAAGCGACGAGCGTGTTAGGTTTACTCTTGAACTGCCGCACGAGCCGAGCGAGCGAAGCGAGCGTGCCGCGGCAGCGGCCGGCGAGTGCCAGAAGCGACTAAAGGGCGATTCCCACTCAAACAAAAAAGACGTGTGGCACTCGGGGACTGCCGCGGCAAAGCTATTGCATAGCATGCCTTCAAGCCGCACCTCCGTGCCCGTCGGAGTGGGGAGCGTGAGGTTTTTCGTTACGCAATTTCTGGATTCGGTCCCCGCGCTCAAGGCCCGCGATAGAAGCTATGCAATAGCTTTAAAAAAATCTACGTAGGTTAAAAAACTATTAAACTTTTAGTATTCAAATAGGTAGCGAGGAGCGAAGCGACGAGCGTATTAGGTTAACATTTGAACCGCCGCACGAGCCGAGCGAGCGAAGCGAGCGTGCCGCGGCAGCGGCTGGCGAGTGCCAGAAGCGACTTTAGGGCGATTCCCACTCAAATAAAAAAAACTACGTAGGTTTTCACAACTTGTTTGTATTTTATTTAAGTATCGTAAAATTTTTGTTACACCAATTCCATACATTTTGAGGTTAGAATAGGAAAATTGATTTTTCTCCAAAACTATTGGTTTCCTAACTTTCCCCTTTTGGTGGGAGGGTCCCCCCCTCCTCCCCCCATCCCCCACCCACAAAAAACCTATAATTCGTGCGGCAGTTCTCTAAAGAAACCCCTATATTTCTATAAATTAGTACTCATCCAGTGATTGAAGTCATTAAAAATCTTATTCATAATTGAAATACTTTAATGATGAATGAAAGACTTTATATGATGTATTAGACAGAGAATTGTCTATCTGGCTGTTTCTCAAAGATTTATTGTACACACTGTAGGATTCTGGTGAAGAGGACATCCATGGTAGTCATGGGATTAGGCGCAGGCAGCCTGTACAAAAAATTACACCAGGCTCCATGAATATTTTGTCAGCCAAATATGAGGTTAGTGTATTTTTGAAACATTATCTACAATTTTTTCATCAAATTAAAAAAAATATATCTTATCAATATTTTTTACAGAGTTTGGATTATGACACATGTGAAAACCACTTACTTCTAGATGAAGAAAGGAAGAGAGGTTATCCGTACATAGTCAAGAAGGACATAGCAAGATGGTTCATATTTCTTCTTATTGGTGTTATAACAGCGCTTATTGCTTTTATAATTGACATTTGTATTGAGGAATTCTCCAATATCAAATATGTACAGCTGAAGAAATGTATCCTTTTAAAAGTTTATACATATAAAACTTACATATATACTATTTTAACTATCTTAAGTAATATTATTTATTTGGATTTCATTATTTATTATTAAAAAAATAGACACAATTTTATTACAAATTAGCTTCATCTTTAATAAGTTAGATTATCATTTTCTTCTCCTGGTATTACCTTGTGAAAGGTGCTACTTATAAACATTTTGAGAAATACATATTAAATCTTTATTGATTTAATTGATGTAGTAGTTGTTGATTTAGAAGGTTTAAATTATCTATTACCTAATAATATAATATAGAAGGTTTTTCATAAACAATTTTTCGATTATTATGTGCAATCATTATTGTAATTTGACTCTGAATTATAATTTATTTCCCTAACAAAGTATACAGCTGTGGATAAATATGTGTTGTTAGATAAGCTATACATTCCATATTTGTTGTGGGTGTTGACGAATATATCAATTGTGTTCATTGGTAGCGTACTTGTTGCTTATGTAGAGGTAAGTTATTTCAATTCATTTATAACTTATATTATTCTATATATATATTTCGATAGTGTTATATTATTCTTATTTTGAAATCGTAATATTTTATAACTTTAATTATTAATAGTGCTGCTGAAAAGATTTCGGTCTCTAGGATATTAAATGTAAGAAAAAATATTAAAAATTCAGAGCAATAAAAAAGTCAGCCAACCAGTTATTTTATATAATTTATAAATAAAACAATGATATACCTTAAAATAGACATATGTTTGTGCTTGTTTATTAATATAAATGTAATTTTCAGCCTGTAGCTGCAGGCAGTGGCATCCCCCAAGTGAAGTGTTACCTTAATGGAGTCAAAGTACCAAGGGTTGTAAGAATTAAGACTCTGATTGTGAAAGCAGTAGGAGTTATCACTGCTGTTGTTGGTGGATTAGCTGGTGGAAAGGTTTGTTTAAAAGAAACATACATTATCTACATACAAAATCTTGTTTTTTAACATTCGTAAAGATTTTCTTATAACTAACATTTAACAGAACATCAATTTTAGTAAATATATTATGGACATTAGTGAATATATGGAGATCTCATTATACAATTGAGCAGTCCTTTATCATTACATTTTTTACAGTTGAATTCCTTTGACCAAAGATGTTAGAAATGTCCTTGTCACACACCATCATCTGTATTATAAAGAATATGTAACTGATAGATAAAAAATACGAATCCCGAAAAATGAAAAAAAATGTTTTAATCACAAATGTTTTTGGATATTTGCAGGAAGGACCAATGATACACAGTGGGGCTGTGGTAGCGGCGGGTATTTCTCAAGGCAAAAGCACGACATTTAACCACGACTTTAAAATATTCCAATATTTCCGCGAAGATCACGAAAAGAGAGATTTTGTTTCTGGAGGAGCTGCGGCTGGTGTTTCTGCGGCTTTTGGAGCTCCTATTGGTAATTTTTAATTTATTTGATTCAATTAACTAGTTTTCAAAGGGAGTCAGAGCCTCCAAATAAGTTTCTTTGAATTAAAAAAAATAACATTATTACACGAAAAATAAATATCTGGAGAAAAAATTGACAGTTCAAAATCTCATAAATTTTTAAAATTTGTATAAAAAAAGTTAAAATTTTTCAAGGTGGTGTCCTGTTTTCTCTGGAAGAAGGTACAAGTTTCTGGAACCAGGCATTAACATGGCGAACATTTTTCGGTACTGTTGTCTCTACTTTCACACTGAACTTTGCTCTATCGGCGTATCATGGACATCCCGGAGATCTAAGTTATCCTGGTATGATTAATTAACACAGAATGTTATTACCTTTTGTCACGCGGTTTCTCTCGAGAAAACACTAAAAATCACCAAATCTTTAATATTGTGTGGTATAGCTGGGTCAATTCTTATTATTTACTAGCTGTTGCCCGCGACTTCGTCCACGATTCGGTCGTTTTTCGTCATTCGTCGTTTAAAAAAAATACGTGACACTTTATTTTTGAATGTTCTTAATTGTCTCTTATAAAATTTAACTACATTAAAATTGAATACTCTGATAAGAAAATCTTAAAATCATCGAAAATCATAGACATCGAATATCTGAGGAAAACATGAATGAATGTGATTTAAATTCTACATTTCTTAGTAATTAAAATAATAATCTAAATTAAATGTAGATTAACAGTTTGAGCGCACCATTATAGAATATGTACCTAAGTAATAAATTACGTTAGTTTACATTGTAACTTTACTAAAAACACGATGACTTTCTTTCGCGCTCGGTACCACAAACTAAACATGTTTGTGGTACGTGGCCCGCGTCACTTTACCCCCCCCGTTGCTATGCGAAAATACATTCGTCGCCCTACTGTAGGAAAAATTGTAATACTGCGGCCTGGGCGTTATAACACGCTCAGGGAATTCCTGAGTGCTGATAGACTTCCGTCTATCGGCATTTATACCAATTTTATATTAATATCACCATCTTGAGGAAAAGCTTCTAATGTCGATTTAAAACGCATATATACGGATTAACCTGATGAATTAACATGTTCTAAAATTGTGAAATGAGTTCAGTTTTAAATTCGAGAAATATTGATTTCTTGTATTCGATTATTCGTCGTAGTCGAATACAAAATATATTTAAAGAAACTTAGGTTGGCCTTCAGGCAAAAGGGATCCTATCAAATGATAAACTTGACCTTGTATCTTAAAAGTAAGAATGAAAGGAGCATCTAATAATTGTTGAGCACCAAAGGATCATTTAAAACGCAATACTATAAGAGCTAATATTGTCTAAGAACTGTTTAGATTGCACATGTTCCTCTAAAACTTAAAAGTAGTGATTTCAAAGGTTCCGGCGTATCTTCAAACGAAAGCCGACTCCTTACTCCACTTTAAAGCATTACAAAAAGAACATACTACGTTAATATCGCCTATACAGAAGATGATCTGTAATCAATTGTGAGGTTATAAGCAAACCCACTTTTATATTATTTTGTCGGACCACACCACCGAATTTGTAGATTGATCTTCTATGTTTACCTCTAAGTCATTAAGACTATGTCGAAATCTGTTTGCAATAAGACGGGCCTCTCGCTATTCGTCCGTTTAAAGAGACCAATAGTTTCAATTCTTAATCTTTCATTAAACAAACTTATTAATCGTTCTTGTCTCAAATAATGGTAATATTCGCGTCCCTACTCTAGTCATTGCTTATGCTCATGTTCATCTTCGAGAGATCGAATAATATTATGGTGCACCCTATTATTTGTCAAACGGTCTTCATATTGAGTAAAAGTTTCAGAATTCTCGAGATAAAATATGACGATCGTGATCAGCTGTGAGACGTAATTCCCTCTCAGTGAGGGTTTCGGTCTCACGGGATAGTACAATATGCCATTTGCGATCAGCTGTGAGACGTTATATATACCCTCAGTGAAGGTTTCGGTCTCACAGGATAGTACATGCCGTTCGCGGTCAGCTGTGAGCCGCAATTCTCGTTGTGAAGCGGTTTCAGGTTCGGCATAACACATGTTGTTTTCGGTCAATAGTAAGCCTCTTATCTCTAACGATCCTTGAGAACTCTTATTTCTCATTTTCTTAACTTTGCTCGAATTTCGATATATAAAGATTTTTTAGGTGGCACTGATGCGGGTGAATAAAAATTAAAACGGACTAAGAGTGTTATAATCTCAATCATCATCATCAATACATATAATAAAATTGTGGAAAAGTGATGTCTGTACAATTAAAATATGTAGAAAAAAATTAGCAGGTGTTATTATTATCGAGAAATCGAGAGAAACCATTTTTTTCTCTTAAAAGCTCCCCTCCTCCCACTTCCCGAACTCCGATTGACCGTAATTTATTTTTCCTTACATTTTTATCATATCCTTTTCTAATGGGTTTCATCCTACTGCGATTTTTTTTTTGTTTCAAAAATTATCTACCCTGGTGTATAGGTGAATTTTCCACATAAAATGTCCTTTAAATTATGTCGTATTATATTTTTAACCCCCGACGCAAAAATACTGGTGTTATGTGTTTGACCGCTATGTATTTCTGTGTGTGTGTGTGTGTGTCTGTCTATGGCACCGTAGCTGGCTAACAGGTAAACCGAATTAGATGCGGTTTTTTTTGTTAGGCAGAATATTTTCCGACGCTGGTTCTTAGATAAAGTGTATCAAAATTGGTTCATCCACTTATTATACCTACATAGGGGTAAAAGTGGGAATGAAAAAAATGAAAGTTATAATTTATTTTTAAAGATCGTCGGGAAGTTTATGAAATTATTTATTCCTTTTTCTATACACTTTTCTTCGTCTAAACGGTTTAGTTACGTGCTCTCTCTCTCTTCAGCCTTTAGTTACGTGCGTGAGACAGGAAAGATCTAATTTGGATTTGTTTCTGGATTTGATAAAAACTGAGTATCGATTAAGCTGATCAGTGGCTACTGGCTACACCATAGATTATTAAAAACATCCGTTTAAGAAAGGAAGGAAATAGAATTTGCTCCTCTCCCCCCCCCCCTGGTTCCTAAAAAATAATATGACATAATTTAAAAGAAATTTTACGTAGAATTAGTTAGGCATTTCTTTTTTGATTTTCGATATTATATACTAATCATAATTTTTAATTACAATATGTAGTAACTATTTGGTATAGGTTAGGCATTTCATTTCTTGATTTTCTTTAATAATTTGGTACGTAAGTTTTTTAGCTCAGTTTAGTAAGAAATTTTAATAACAATTCTTTTAATTATTTATGGTAGTACAACAGTACAGTATGGTTGTACGTATTTACTCAATAATTGTATGTTAAGTAGTAATTCAGCATGGGCGTAGCCACGGTGGGGCTGGGTGGGGCGCTTACCCTGGCTTTGATCTGGTAGGTACTAATTGTGAAGGGGAGTGGGCGTGGGCGTGGGATTGGGACTGAACGTGGCATATGGCGTGGGAGTGCGAGTGGGCGCGGGAGTGGGAGCATGAAAATAAAAATGATTTTTTATTGTTGCCCCACCCTGAGCCCATGGTCATAGGTCCCATAGTCACTATTCCACGCGAACGAAGTCGCGGGGACAGCTAGTAGACAAATATAATCAGAAAGCTTTGAACTCCTAAGCTCAACCATAAAAGATAGACATTTATGATGTCGGGAGATATTTTTTATATAATATGGAGAACATTTCTTTCATACTTGATTTCTGTGTAGCTTTAACCATTAAGATACACGCATTAAGAACGCATACGCGACGAAAGCTTAAAAATGGAGTTGCTGCTCTGCTCACGAATATGAAAAATAATTGTACCAAGTTTCGTTTAAATCCGTCGAGTAGTTTTTGTTTCTATAACGGTTATACAGACAGACAGACGGACAAACATTTTTGACGTCGATGTCGATCTCTAATCACCTCGTGATAGTTATTTAGGAAATATATTTCATGTGCAGAATTGACCTCTACAGATTTAATATAAGTAGGTATACATATATTTAGATTCCAATTTCCATGTAACGTTAAATTCGACTATATAATAACTAACAGACAACGCAGGTTACTCTCGTTTCCGTAAGTTGAGGCGGCTACATATTCGGTCCTAATAACATGACTTTTTGTGAACGAAACGACAGCGCGGTTTAATTCGATGGCAACACCATCAGAAAAAAGGAAATATTTTTAACTTTGAAAAAATATTATGATTTACACTATTAATACTATTTTAACATTAACACAAAATATAAGACTGTGAGTGTGTAAAAATAAATCCAGCTAGTTTCACATCACACTTATGTTTATAATTAGGTATACGACATGAAAATATATTAATTACCAAGCAATAATCATACAGATAAATACTGAACAAAAGTATTAACAGTCAAAGTATATTTTTACAAACAACATGTAAATGATGAAGGAATAATAATTATCAACGAACTAACCTTTTTGTATTAGAGTCCCGCCTCGTGATCGAATTATTAAAACACGAAGATTTTTAAAAATGTAACCAATGAACACAATCAATATTAGATTAACTGTAATGGTGTCTAGTTTGACTTAAAATAATATACATCTACCCTCACTTTTAAAAATGTAGTATATTCACACGAATTATATAAGCGCACCTTATAGGGAAGGGAAGATTTATTATGGGTTAAAGAGTTAAATAAATAAATAACATAATTATATTTAAATTATTAATTTTTAACATTGTGTTCAGTAGTGTTAACATGTAAATTGATTTGATTTTTACGAAATCTCATAGATGGCGCTGAATCAAATTTGTCTTTATAGTACTAAGATTCATTAAACAGTTTCTCTGCCCAAATAACGTAAATGACGTAGTTTTTATAGTGTAAAGCTAGATAATAGCATGGCTTACTCAAAAACAACATTTAAACATGAGTCTTTAGATTGAACGCTGTCGTAGTTCACGGAATACGTAAGAAAAGTAAAGGTTCACAGCTCCTCCCCCGGAGGTGATAGCATGATAATATGTTTAAAAAAACCTCACACGACCTGTTAGTAATATTCATGCAAAATTTGAAGTCAATCTATGCAGTACTTTTCGAGATTAGCTCGGACAAACATACAGACAAACAGACAAACAGACAAACAGACAAACAGACAAAAATTCTAAAAACTATATTTTTGGCTTCTATATCGATTATAGATCATGGATTATGTATTCTTTAAAAAAAATATTCAATGTACAGTTTTGACTTTCCTACGATTTTATTATATGTATAGATGAGTATAATATATTATACTAATTAATCAATTACCTATGAATAGACTATTGATACAGTTTATTTTTTTTTAGGTTTATTGAATCTTGGGAAAATGGAGCCATTCCCCTACCAAATCTATGAACTGCCAGTTTTTATTGTCTTTGGCATAATTGGTGGGTTGTTGGGAGCTCTATGGAATTTTATTAACTACAAGTTAGCAGTTTTTAGGATAAGGTAAGGATAAATTTTTAAGTTATGCAAAAAATATTTTTAAAAGTATTTCTTAATATTCAAATTTAAAAATTCTACCAAAGTTGCTTGCCTCACCTGTTTACCTCACCTGTATTTGCAACATAATATTATAAATGAATCCTGTTTTATATCCATTAAAAAATATTAATAATATAAAAATAATTACGTATTAGTCTGTAGAATTATGGAAATCAGAATCATATTATCAATTATTAGGAGAAAAAATGATTTTTAATTTTTTTAGGTATGTAGGTACACCTTGGTTACGTGTTGTGGAGGCATGCTTAGTGGCTTGTGTTAGCGCAACTTGTGGGTTTCTTATGATGTTCCTTCTAAATGATTGCCGTCCGCTCGGAGAAGACCCTACTAAAGTACCCCTACAAGTATGTATCTTATTCAGCTGAAGCATATAGATAATAAAATGTAGTGCTTTTGTTTTTTTACGAATTCATAATTATTTTGAAAACATTATTATAAAAATTAGTTAACCTTTAACTCAAAAAATTATTTATTCAATTTAAATTATTTTGTAGCGTTTCATGCCGTTGTTTCTTTTTAAGTGTATAATTATTTTGCGCGTCGAGGAGTGAAAAAAATAATTACATTTATCACCTTGAAATCACATAGGTATCTACTATCTAGTGGTCGAAGTAGATTTTTTGTTAACTTTTTTTAATTAAAAAAAAAACAAATTACAATGTTTTTATTATTTTTCCTTAGCTATACTGCGCGGACGGCGAGTACAACGCGCTAGCGGCAATCTGGTTCCAAACGCCCGAAGCGTCAGTCCGCTCATTCCTTCACGACCCGCTCGGATCATACAAACCATTATCACTATTAGTGTTTGTAATCAGTTACTTTCTACTCTCCACTTGGACGTTTGGTCTCGCTGTATCTAGTGGACTGTTTATACCTAATTTATTGACGGGAGCTGCTTGGGGAAGGCTTTTGGCCATTTGGATACAATACGCAATACCGTCTACGGTAAGATTTTTTTTGTTGTCTGTATACATGGTATGAATTTTGGGATGATGTAGTAAGATAGTTAAATAAGTATTTAAGAATAAGGAATTTTAAAGTGTTAATTTTAAATTATTATGTGACCTATTTATTTATCGATCGAAGAGTAGAATGTAGTGATATCATGAAGTTATAAACTGAAGTCATAGAAACTTAAATACTTATAAGATTGATAAAAAAATGTATGCGTGTACTAGAGTACACACGTAAGAAGTGAAACTTCTTTATGACCCTAACAATGTCACGAGTATGGCGTAACGCAAAAATGTCACACGTACGGCGTAACGCAAAAATGTCACGCGTACGGCGTAACGCAAAAATGTTACACTAAATTTTTGTCCAACCCCGATAAAGAAGTTTCACTTCAATAACTATCGATTCAATTAAATATTCATTAAAAATCTAAGTTGTAAATGAAAAATTATAGACACATTATATTACAGAGTATAAACCCAGCGAAATACGCTTTGATCGGCGCTGCAGCACAACTAGGTGGTGTGGTGCGGATGACCATATCTTTGACGGTCATCATTATTGAGACAACTGGACAGATATCTAATGCTCTGCCCATTATTATCACGCTAGTGGTTGCCAAGTGGACTGGGGACTTCTTTAACGAGGTTTGTGTTGACATTGTTAATAACTTTGACTAGGATAGAGCATGATTTGATGATTAACTTAGAACTGACATAATCATAGATAGATTACAATTTACATTGACTTGCATTAAATAACTACCTACTTAAGTTAATAATCGTCATATATGATAAGTTAGTTAGAGTATGTAGTAGTTTAATTATTATCTATGCTCAAACATAACCAAACTAAAAAAATTCACACAATAAATCTGAAATACTTTTTCAACTTAATAATAACAGTACGAAGTAAGAAGTTTCACTTCTGACACATATTCACGGCACACACGCTCTTTTTCATTTATTTTACGCCAATGACATTTTTACACTATCCAGGGTATATACGACATCCACATTCAACTAGCAGGAGTGCCCCTCTTAGCATGGGAACCGCCGCCTCTTGCTCACAACGTGTACGCGTCCGAAGTGATGTCGCACCCGGTGTTCACGCTACGGGCGGTGGAAAATGTCGGCCATATTGTCGAGATATTGAAATTGGTGTCGTACAACGGCTTTCCCGTTGTCGATCCGCCGCTGGCTGATGATGTAAGTAAATGGCTAAGTATATTTCAGGACAATTTTCACACACGGCACAATCTGATCCCATTCTAAGCATTCGCTTGTGTTATGGAAACCAGATGGCTGATTTTTAAATAAATACTTATATAGATAATTAACACCCAGACACATAGCAAACATCTATGTTCATCACACAAATATTTGCCCCGGGTGGGAATCGAACCCACGACCTCTGGCTTGGAAGGCAGGGCCACTACCAACCAAGCCAACCGGTCAGTATAATATAGAAGAATAAGAAGATTTACACGAATAAGATGTCTTCAAGTAGCCTTTATCACTCTAGCATAACTATTTCCAGGCACAAAAATCATAACATAATTATTGCTCCTTTGCAACGTGAAAGAAGGAAAAAGAAAAGAAACCTTGGATTTATAAGATTAGTAAGGATGCAAATTGTTATAACAAATATTTTTCTATCATTTTTTGTTACAACTTTTGGCGTTATCAAAATCATATGGAAAATAGTCAAATACCTAGAGACTACAGAGATACAATTACAACAATATCTAACGACTACATTTTTTAATCTGAATTTTAGGCTGAAGTGACTACATACAAGCGGTTACGAGGTCTAATACTCCGCTCGCAATTAATCGTGCTCATACAGAACAAGATTTACAACGAAAATGCGAACACAACATGGTCTAACTTCAATGTGGACATGAATATGTTTAGGATGGAATATCCAAGATACCCTTCTATTGAGGAAGTAAGTATAGAGCTTATTGCATCACTTTAAATTATGATAAGAAAGTTTGAAATGTGTTTTTAGCTAATATTGTTTAGTTTTTAAAGATGTTATTTATTATCCTCTTGGTGTAATTTTCTAGGCTTCATTTAAATTTAAATTATAAAGAATATTGCATGAGATCAGTTTCAGAGCAAACATCTATGTTCATCACACAAATATTTGCCCCGGTTGGGAATCAAACCCACGACCTCTGGCTTGGAAGGCAGGGCCACTACCAACCAAGCCTGTCAGTCAAATGAAT
>CAJQZN010040112.1:0-15007 GCA_907164685.1 Colias eurytheme
ACCTCGGATCAATTTTGGAGTAAACAAATCATTTTCCCCGTATGGGGATTTCCCCGGATGAACTTGGGAAGTTCAAGTTCTCAATACAAGTTTATATTATATTTCGTATTTCTCAAACGAAAAATAAACATTTTTGGAACTTCAAAAAATTATACTTATTTAGTTTTAAAGAAATATACATCCCTTTACTGACACCCCGTAAAATAAAGAAATTGTTGCCAATCACCTTTGCAATCTATTTGGTTTCATTAACTTTATGTTCGAAGATAATTTTTTTTCTAGTAGTTACACACGTATTTTTTTCGTTTATTTTCCATATCGAAATCAAATGTTTAAAAATACGAATATTTGCACAAAACTAAGATAAAAATAATTTGGAAAATCCAAAAGTGCACGCCTCATAATTTTTTTTTAATAAATATTTATTAATTATTATTTTTGTTTATTTAATAACAATTAAACCACATCGAATCAGACCCTGAAAAATGAAAGGGTTCTATTCCTGAGCATACTCAAGCGTAAGAGAAAAAAAAAGACTCGATTAGTAAAGTATTTCGGTCGCTATCGTGTTAACAAGAAAAAGGATCCGCACATACAGACACACGGACGTCCAAGACAGAACTTTTTTAAACTGTTTTTTAACTAGTTTAAATAACAAAAATGACATCAAAAATATCATGAACGTTAAAAATAGTGTTTTTTCTTAATATGTGTGTGTATGTATTATCTTACAAGTGCAATGTATGATACATAAAGACATTTTAAGTTTGAAAAATCAGATGTTTTGCGCGAAGTGACAGTAGTACCCACCTCAACGCTTCGCTTATGAGGCGTGCAATAATCAATTAACAAAAATATTAAATTTAATGAAGTAGAGCAACTTTCACTTCGGTATGAAGGAAAATCGAGCGTAGAGCACACGTCAGAACGCTCCGGCCCAAGGAGCGCGACTAAAGAAATTCGCTAGGATTTTTCCTTATTATTTTAAATATTTTTTTAATATTTAAAGAATTATCAAAATTCAAAAAAAATTTTTTTTAAAGGATTAATACTCATTGGTCTTCAACCAACTCGAATAAATTAATGGAAAAAATAACTTTTAGCAGTATTTATCAATCGATTTTGTAAGGCAAAAAATGGGAAATTTAATGAATTTATAACGCTCTAATTAAGAAAATCATAAGTTTTTCGGCAATTGTATTCAGCAGTTTTTAATAACGACTATATAAGGATAATAGTGCGCTGATCAGATTATGTAAATTGTAATCGGTTGCAACGTAGTGAGTGCACAAACTTAGCTCGAAATGATTTTGGGGGAAAGAGACTTATCTTGAAGGCCTGATTAAGGTAACATAAAGTAACTTTATAAATGTGAAAAAATTCACGCGCATTGCGTATATAACACTAATTGATAAACAAGAAAAAAAAATTTAGTTTATCATTTCATTAGCCGGGAAGAAATTGTCAAATAACTTGTTGAAAACGCAATTTTGCTAGACTGCAGCCTTAAGGAGAGATATTTGAAAGTTTAGACACTAATTTAAAGTCAATATTTTGAATTTACTAATTATAAGAGTCTAAAATACAAATTTAGCACATTCTCTGTAGAATTTAATGAATAATATTTACATGTAGAAAATTACATATGTAAATAGTTTTATAGGTACCTACATTCTTTCTAAATAACCAGTTAACGACGACTCTCAAAAATATCTCGCCTTAATGTAGGTTCATATTTAGATAGATAGTAACTACATAGATGTACGAACATAATTTAAATACTGAGGATGAGAAAATTCAAGCAATGTGCATAATTTGTAGTATAAAGATCAGGTATGTGGTAGTCACACTTACAAATTTAAGTAATAATTTGATGTTTATATCGTACATGCCGAAAGCAGTTATGTGAAGCGGCCAAACTTCTATCGCTTTCATAAAAGTCTTTGCTTGAATTCGCTTTACACTCGGGGTCTTATAATTTATAATAACTTCATTAACTAAAGCCTTAGTTTGGCTTCGGATCGCCAGCACTTCTTCACAAATATACGCTATAAGGACAAGCGTACATACTTCAACAGAGCCCCATAATATAATAGCCAGGATGTAAATATAAATACGACTATAAAATCGTAAATAGGTGACTAACGATACTAAGATAAACACAAATGTCGATACTATAATTGCAAAAAAGTTTAAATCGAAAACCGTGTTTATTAATTCGCAAGATTCTCCAATCAGACAATACGCGATAGCCAATGATTTAATCTGCATATTTTTTTCTAAAACGTTTTGGCCATTATAAAAAACATTATTCCTTCTCTTCCACCTGAATGCGATTACAAGTTGACTTTGATTTATTTTTTCCAAATATTTATTTATGACTCGTTGCCTTTCCGATATTATATTTAAATAGGTATATAAGGCAAAGACTTCGACATGACGCTCAATAACTAATAGTATTAATATAATGATAAAAGTTGACCAAATTTTATTGTAAGAAAATTGAAAAATACAAAACATAAGAAATCCAATAATTATCAGAAATAATTTTAGTGTAACTTTCCATTTAAATTTGAAATAATAGTTTTGATCAATTCTCAACAATGAATCAATCTGAGCAACATTTGTTATGATGCGAATATGTTTGTCGCCAAAATGCGTATAATTGAAAATCATAGTTATGATATACTTAAGCAGCACTAATAAAGACGGTATTGCATTTTCAAAATGAGGGAATATCGGCGTGTTAAATACACCGAGAGCATAATAAATAGTAATCAAGCAAACCAACGAAACGGTGTATTTTCTCATGTTTGCTGTAGGCGCAGAGATGTTTCCTTCTTTATAACAGTATCTAAATATTCCAAAACACTTTTCCACATTTGCTAACCATTTCAAGGATTCTATGATATGACCAAGATGTGTTTCCATAGGTCCGGATATAACATGCGAAATATATAATTAATTATTACTCAATTAGTTACTTAAAACTTTTTTAATTAAAAAAATACACCAACAATGCGGGACGAGTAATAAATGGAAAGTACAGGCAACGAGTGTTTTACAATCAATCGATTAAACACTTAGATTAATAAGTGTTTAATGTAATGGTTTTAGAGTTCCATAAATGAATGACCTTTTTTAATATCCAACACCTAGGTCCTAGATACTATAAATTATTAATGCTGAAATATGTTTGTTCATCCTTCTTTCAAGGCAAAACTGAGCGATGAATTGGCGTGATTTTTAAAAGTGGAGGTAAGTAGTTGAAAGGTTGGTGATTGACATTTTCTACTTTTATCTCTTTTTAACTAGCCCATTTCCGTAAAATGAGAGTGGTGGAAGTTTGTAAGTATACAGCATTCCCCAGTTATTTATTAGTATTTTTATTTTTGTAAAAAAATATATTTACCACGCAATAAACATATTATCTAATTACTGATTAATTTTCCTAGTAATATAATTGTGCTGAACTAAATACTGATATCTAATATGAGATTCTTATCCAGATTCCGTATGTTTGAAATTACATAATATTAGGTATAGTCTTAATTTTTGGTTTTATAGTATTACATTCTTATAAATTCCTAATAGAAAAAAAAATGATCATAAGGCGGGATTCGAACCATTGTTCTCTCGGCCACCCGTGATCCCACCTCATTGCTGAGTCACAGTAAATATATAGTTACGAATCTATCAGTTTAAGATCGTTGAGTCTTTAAAATTTTTCATGTTCTGACAGATCTTAGTCGTTTCATTTTTGACCAATACCTGTTACTATTTTTTTATGTTATAATTAGCAAAGGAGCTTTAGCTGTTTTTGTTTCAGCAAAGTACACCCCCATAGAAAATCGGCGTTCCAAACGATGGTGATTTTGATGCCGATTTTCTACGGGGGTGTGGTATTTTCCCTGGTGCGAGCTGGCCCAATTTGTGCCAAAGCGTGCTCGACTCCCACATTAAAAAAGTCACCTGATAAATAAAAATATATTTTTAACTTTAAACGTAACGATAGAAATACCCTCTCCAAAAGAAAAAAAACTGTTTCATTTGGATTTTAAAAGATTTACTATTCAAACTGCGATAATGAGAACTGGATCAAAGAAATGGAATTTCATTTAAACTGTCAAAAATCCCAGCTGAAATGCGGACTTGCGCTCGCCGTATCGACCGCGACAATTTTAGGCATGCCACTTACTTGTCGATACTATGGATTTTAACCGCTTATCGGGATATGCCATAGACTAAAGAAAAAGAAGACTCTTATAAGAAATTAGAAAACTCTGTATGAATTTAGTTCTTATACTTTGATGTCGTAAAAAAAAATATAGTCTTTCTGTTCAAAGAGTAAAAATTAACAGTACACTCTACACATTTTTCCGTTAAAGCTGCTTACTCGGAAGACTATCTCTACGGAATTTATTTAGTTCTCTTTTTCCTGAATATAACAAACTTTTAAATACATAAAAGCTATATAGCAGTTATTATGTTGGACAATTGTATAATCATATTTCTGATTCTCGCTATTTTACTATAGTGGGGGTGTTACTCGAAACAAAGTTCACGCGTATGGTAAAATAATCCCTTCAAAAAAGTATCGATGTTGATCGTCGCTCCCTTCAGCTTAGGGGTTGTATTAAGGCACAACGCCGCGGCTGCGGTCGCGCGACGGACGCGCGGGAGGCTGCTATTGCAGCCAACCGTCGCGTTAGACAAACACATCGATCACAACGCGACAACCATGGGTCAGACCGCTGGTGCCGAAAGTAACCCTGACAACGATGACGAGGAGCCGCGTATCCACGTCAACCCGACTGAAAGCTCATTGGTAAGTTCCGAGTTATGTCATTTAGAATTCATTCAATAATCCGCATTGCTGCTGCTTGCAGAATAATGATTTCAATAGAGTCACTAACTAATTCTGTAAGGATGTAGTTAGGTTTTTATTTGTATAGCTATTTTTTATGCTTAATAATACCGCTGGTTACGTAACCATTTGAAATGGTAGAGCTTTTTAAATACGTGGAAATTATACAGAATTTTAATGTAGAGCAAGAGTGTCAGGCATGTGTCAGGTAACTATTTAATATTTGTTTTTAATTTTTGAGGTAAAATTAATATCATTTGAAGAAGCTTTAGACAAAATAAGATTGATGTTAATTTTTATAGAGATTTTAGTAAATTAAAAAGTATAATGTATTGATTGTTGTTATTTATCTTGCTATTTTATATAGGTATGTATTTATGTGTAACTTTAAATGAAAATTATTCATGATTACGAATAAATACAATCCTTCAACTGCAGCCTATCAAATCTAACAAAATATATTTTTTAAATGTTTTCTTCACCTTCTTCGCTTTTATTCAACTACTATGCTGGCGCAATAATTCAGCGTGTTTGCTTTTCGGAAATTATTTTTGAGCGCCTACAAGTAAATAAACATTAATATAAGCACATTATATAATTATGTACTTACTACTAGCGGTCCGCCCCGGCTTCGCCCGTAGCACATATTTACGTTTTCTCTACATAATCCTCGTACTTCAAGGAATATAATTATTAAAAAAGAATTCTTGAAATCGGTTCACCCGTTCACACGTGATGCCGTGACCAGGGAAAACGGCTGCCTACTGCTGTAGTGCTGTATCAAAGATAGAATTACATTTAAGTAAATATCGGTAAGATTTTAATCAGTTAAATACTACCTAAAATTATAATTGTAGAGTTTACATAAATATGGAAATATAAACTTAAAGTATCATCCAAACAGTGTATGAATATTTCATATTTTTTCAATTTTATCTTATTAAATTACCTCTAGTGACTAGTGAACAACTAGTAGGGGGGATACGACCTATAGTCATGAATGTTGTCACTTGATAAAATTCCTTCTCAGAAAACGAATTAAATTTTCGCGCGCATGTTACGCACTTGGCGCGTGTTTTTATTTTGACAGTTGTCGTTCCGACAGCAAGAAGAACACAGTGCTTGCGTTGTTTCGTGTAAAACGAAACGTTTCGACTAGCCCCATTGTTAATGAAATCAGCTGTCAAATATCCAAAAGATTAAAATAAAAACAAAATTTAAAGAATTTATTTCAGTGCCTGAGATAGTGTATTTTATTGTTATTGAAGACTGAATGTAACGTTTACCACTATGGGGGTTGTGTTGTGCAGTTAATATTATTTGTGCTGTCAAAATATAAAATCAAAATAATCTATTTCATTTGAAATGTTCTTTTATTAAAAATAAATAAATTATATAAACATTGACTCTTTAAATCACAAGTGTACATTGTATTTCTAGTTTATTTTAAACGTTTTGTAAAGCGTCGTCTTAGATAATAACATTAGTCCAAAATGTCTAAAGTGTCTTTGAGCAATATTCCATCAAATCCAAGAATAAATCGCTTACGCACATTTTCCAGGGTGAGTGGATTATAATATTTAAACATATTTATTGTTCACAACTATTCGATATTTGAATGTTCATAATCGTTCAGTTTTGTTTTGAGGTTAGTTAACATTGAACTTCATAAATTAATGTTTTGCAAATAATATATCATAAGCTTTTTAAAATATTTACAAAAGCATATCGCTTTTATAGTATTCATTTAATTTTATACGATTAGCTTTGATGAAATCACAATTTTTAATGGTTGATTTTATAAATTTACTGTAAATCAAAATCTACTAGGTACTTACACATTTTATATACTGCATCTTGTCAAAATAATTCTATTTCTATGTTACTTACTGTTATTACCTTCAACAAAGAAAACAAAGTAAAAATATACATGCTCCTAAGTTATTGTGTTGCTAGAATTAAACATAGGTAGATAGTTACTATAAAATTAATGTTCTGTATTGATAGATCTTAATAATTTTGAAGTTACCTTATAAAGGTAATGCTACATTTCCAATTTTCTATATCAGTGGGTGTTTTTTCTTCTGTTCATCTTTGTATTGAATAAAAATCCAAATAATAAATATGTATAAGGTATGAATGGAATATTCCATTAATTATTAAGTCAAGTAATACAAATCAACTATAGGTACTTTTATTTGAAATTAGTTAAGTTAATGGTGGTTCCATGATGAAGACCACTAACGTCAATAGAAAAGTCAAAGGTAAGAAACCAGACGAGCATGCAAAATTTAAATGGATTTTTAAATGTATCTGCACATAACCACTGCTCCTAACAGTGAAGAAAAACATTGTAAGGAGACTGGCATGAACGGCATGTGAAAGAATTAAAAAATTGACGATATGCACAATATGAACATCTGCTAAACAGCACTAGGCCAGTGTGATAATAAGCCTGAATCCCTTTGTCCATGTAGGGAAATTAATAGTGAACTGATGATGATTACTATGACACACAGATCCACTGGCCCAGACAAAGAATAAATAATATTCTATATCCAAAATTAATTATAGTAATAAGCTTGAGCCTGTAACTTTTGTGATCTGAGCTGTTGCATCACAAGCAAGAGTCAAAGCTCTTTATATTAAAAAAAAGAAATTAACTATTTACTTTCATTGTATTTTATTGACATTGATTTTTTTTACAGAAGTTGTAAGCTTAGGCTTTAGAAAGTTATGAATAGTACTCAAGTTTATTATCTTGTAGATTAAAGGTTAATGTAATGTTTATTTTCTAATGATATAAATATCTGTATACTGTATAGCTATAGAAGTGAATCACAAGGACATCCATAAACATTGCTTCCAACTCATTAGCTTCAATGTCACAAGCTTTAGGCTGTTTAATATGACAGCGGCTATAATTTTATTGACAGGATACACACTTGAGTGCTTATGCCGTGATAAATAGGAAAAAAAATCTTGGGACAATTTCCATAAATTATAATTACATTCCAAGAGAAATAACAACATATAAAGTTACATTAATAACATTATTTGATCTTTGGTATATGAAATAGGTAATCAAAATTTAATTAAAATTACTTACCTAATAGTGTTGCAGATCATCTTTAGACACAATCATGAAATAATACTGAGGGTGGTAGAACTTTTTTTCTAGTGTTTTAATGTAATATAATATTATAATTGGTATGGTAGAGTTGTGGGTTGAGTAGATACTGGCATTACAAGACAGCCTTATGTTGTAAAATTTCAGGAAGGACCCATAGCATGTTAAAACATCTTACATTACTATTAAGACTAGTTATTTTAGATTCAAAACGTATAGGTATAAAAAAAATGTGTATAATAATATGTATAATAATATGTATATGTAAATTGTGTATAATGTATAATTTGTATGTGTTATTTATTATGTCTCAAAACATCCTATTTTTCATGTCTATTTAACAATGGTATTGTGTTAATTACTTGCCGTTTCTGTAATTAATAATTTGTATGCTTTAAAACAATTATCTCACAAACAAATTGCTGTAAAAGGATGTAGTTTAAAGTGACAACATATTCATGTTTTTAACATCACCTTTATGGCTGTTTACATTAGTTAATCCTTATAAATCTGTATGTTTAAATTTACATTTTTTATACACAGCTTAACATTCTTACTCTACAATAAAATGCTTATATTCAACACGGATTGTCATAAAAATATATTTCAATGCCTACAATTTAAAGTAGCATACAGGATAAACAGATAAGAATTACTGTCCTCATATTTGTTTAGCTCTATTGAACAATAAGACGCATACAGTTCTTATGAAATCATTAAGTACCATTTTACTGATAATTGCAAGTTGATCTAGCTAGGTTAAGTAGGTACCATCATGATAATCATTCTCGTTTGCTTGTAGATTATTGATGTCCAAGCAATTATAGTCAATCAAAAATCAAAATACGACATTCGATTTTAATTGCATGATATATTTTTTTGATGTAAATAAAGGTACCATGATATAACTAAAAAAATAAACCTTTGGTGATAAGGAACCCGTTATGCTACTTTAAATAGTTCCAAATATGGAATGTGAATTAATTTTATAGGCATTCCAATTCCTAATTACATTCTTTATACTGAATTTGGTGGACTTGAGGAATTTTATTTTATTACTTTGCAGAACCAATTTACTATGTTATTTAGCTACCAACCTAGTTTACGCGTGTGTACTCGTATTTCCAATACGCCTATGCTTTCAATTAAACTTTTAATAACAAACATTTTAAGACAATGCTGATATTCACTTTCTCTGAACTCTACGAACGGAGTTAAAATGAGAAACAGCCTCGGTTTTTATTTTAATCTTTAATTTATAAAGCTGCTTTAATTAACTATTTTGAGTATAAAATATTTTTGTTTTACGTCATCGTAATATTTTTTTACTCGAAAAAATTAACAAATGCGTTGTAATATTTCATTTAAGTGTTTGACAATATTGATTAAAACCTCTTAAATAATCGACAAAAATAAAGTATTGGAAAATAATGTAGAGAATCAAAAATATTATACTCGGTATATAAGGTAACAATAGTAGCTCCTAGTACCATTAGAGCTATTGAAGTTGCGAATGACCTGACGATAACAGCTGTTTATATGCAATCGATCGCTCGGTCAATACAAAATAACACGCATTTCAGTTTTATAACAGTTTCAGTCTATTCGATGGTATAGATTATTCACAGAGCCACTAGGGATGTGACCTGCATTAAACCACATTATACTCTAATTGCGTGACGGTACAATTCACTACAACTGGGCTTCGTTAGTAATGCATTCATTGCCGATTGTTAATTACGTACAAATAGGTAATAAAGTGGACTAAATGGACATTGTTTATCGTGGGCTGAGGGATACATTATCTCGCCTGTGTTCTACTTTACATAGAACAAAACATTTCTATCATGCCATTCACTGAGAATTGCATGAGTGAACGTTTCTATCAATTGTTGGTGATAATTCTTTAGGTAATTTGTAGAACTTGCAGCGAAATTGAATATAAAAGGATCTATGAATGCTCCTAGAATTAATCAATGATATAATGTTCGTTTCTATGATAAGTATAATATATCAAGATAGAAATGAAAGTCTCGCCATTAGCATCTGCAAAACATTAATAGCTGTACTAAACATTAAGTAGTTTTGTAATATTCTGATTCTCATTTAACCTGAGCCCTCTTCGAGTCTATCCGACAAATTGTGTAACATTGGGCATGAGGCCAAGTAAAGCATTCATAGATGCATCGCGCTGCAGGCGAACTGGGATGAACATTTTTTTCTATTATATTCCTATTGATAATCTTCCGTGCGGATAAAGTATTGAAATAAATAGGGTAGCATGTATTGGTGTACTTCCCTTTTTTTCTGAGATAGATAAGAGGTTCACAGAAAAAATTTGCTTAGAAATTGCGAAGAAACTTCACTTAATTCCCATATTTATTTTACAAGAGATAAACACATTCGTGCAATTAGCTAATTACATTGAGTTAGTTTGTTTTAGGTAGTCTTATTATCTAACAGCATGATGACTTTATGATTGTTGTCAAGTTTGGAATGTTAATAATTAAAGGTAATTTGTAATGGCCCGGTTGTGTTAAATACACAAAATTTACATTTATTAAGGCCAGAGTTATTATCGGACTACCACGTTACCATTTTAAAGGAGTACATTTTAAATTTAATTAATTTATTTGCTTTATAATAATACATACTTTACGTTTATCAGGACATCGTTGATTAGGATATGTTTATCGAATTATTGTATATAGCAGTTCATACTTGTCTTATCATTACTAGTTGACTTTTCAGCTAAGTGAGTGAAGTGTATTTTTCTGTGAATTTATCTGAATTAAACTTGCTTTGAATTGAAACTCGAAAGTATGGTGAGTTTGACTTTTTAATCGTTATTTTAGTAAATCGTCGAGTATATAAAAAAAAAAAATTACTAAAAAAAAATTTATTTACTAATTTATTTATTTACTAATTATAAAAATTACAATTAATGACAAATTTATTTCTTATAAAAATGCTTTTGCCATGAATATACTTTCTTTCTTTCATCTTTCTTTATTCAATGGCTCGGTACAGTCCTCAGAGCTTTAACCCTGCAAAAACAGATTCTTAAATAAATGTCCATAATTAAATTGCTTGAATACTATTGCAGTAAATTAGCCAATTATAAATTATGTCATCGCTCAAGCAGTTGAAAACAGTTTATATTTTATTAACATAAATAAAAGTCTAGGTATGCTGAATGCTTTAAATGACCCGACTTCCTAATTACTTGGTTTTTTAATTGTTCTGGTGCAATAGAGGTTTTCAGGTCACGGAAATATGGTAATCGATTAAGGGAACATTTTAAACGTCGCTTTCCGTGGATATAATTTCTTACATCCTAAGAGCATACAGTTACAATATTCAATGCCAGAACATTGAACGAATAATCAGAATATGAAATTTTTAGTTTAGAAGCGATATTAACTAAACCTGAACATTACTTTTTCTAAATCTTAACATTTCGTAGCTTGAATAAAGATACTTTCCTTATATAATACTTAAAATAAATATGTACTTAGTACCTAGTCCCTTTTTCTAACAATTATTTTACTACATTGACAAAAGTATACAATCTCGGCTTGCTATGAATTGACCATCTAACTACTTTTAATATCAAATCATGTTTCCACTCGTCTCTGAGAGCAAAGTAAGAAGTTTGACCGTAGCATCTTGAAGTCAAATAGAAACCCAATTACTATTCCACTAATAAAACGAGAAGCGTGCGACACTAATCAATTAATGGCAATCATTATCACGTGTGCTACGACCAAGCACGTTTGTATTTACAAAATTTTCTGAAGTGCCTATGGCGCCAAAGTACAATTACCCATTAAGATTTGATAGAATTCAATCGAGGTCAATGTTAAACAAATGTTGGTTAATGTACAATAGTTTAATGATCACGTTTTGTTAATTTCATCGTTGGAAGAATTTTGGAAATTATCCATAATCAGTGGAAAACAGTTGCTCAAGTCTCGAACTTTTGGATTCTTGGAAGTTTTCCTTCACCAATTGAAGCAGTGGTGATGCAAACACTTTAAAATTTTATTTTTCAGATCTGGTTATTCAAATAATTTAAAAATCCATTTCATAACCGTTAATATATATTTACTGAATGGCAGCTGTTCTAAATTTATTACTTCTACCAACTTTAATATAGCGTAATATCATACTTAAATGGTAGGTGTTAATTAAATTCATCGGATTCAAAATTACAAATATATAGGTACGTACCTGTAAATGCTTTGTTATTATACTCGTATTCATGCCGAGAGTTCATTACACTGATCTCTTCTTTGTCCGAAACATTTACATAGCCATCGCATTTGCACTTTATGTATTTTTCTCAGTGAAATGGAAGGACTATAAATGTATTATCTTCACTTTATTATTAAGGATAGTGTAATTAATTACGAATAGCAATGAAATTTTATATTTAATACTATTTCAGCTGTGCTTCATAAAATATGTTAGCGTGTCGGTACATACATACATTCTTTACAATTATTACTAAGCGTTTTAATGAGAGCTTTTTATGAGAAATTCAAACCCTTTGAAGGTCTAAATAACCTTCCGTTAACATGGAATGAGGGAAGCGGTATAGATGTTATAATTATATATATAGGTATTGTTAGTTATTAATTGCACGTGTTTTAATTAAATTCGCATTTAATCTTTAATTTGTATCGTAATTTAAAATTATAAAATAATAACAAAACATTTACAAGAAATACAATAAGGATATGCTTACTTAAATATGTAAATCTTTATTCTTTGTCACTTATAAAACTATGTCTAAGACAGAATTTTTAATAAAAATACCCAATTATAAATTACTAGCGGTCCGCCCCGGCTTCGCCCGTGGTACATATTTCGCAATAAAAGGTAGCCTATGTTCTTTCTCAGGGTCTAAAGAGTATCTGTGCCAAATTTCATCAAAATCGGTCCAGTAGTTTATGCGTGAAAACCATACATACATACATACATAATAACAAACTTTTCCTCTTTATAATATTAGTATAGATTAGTATGGAAATAGATTGTGAAATACGTAACATATGATTTTCGACTTGATAGTATAGTAATTATTAAGTATATTTATCAACATTTTTATCATTTTAATCGTATTCAATAATGAGACACATTTTATCTATATGTTACTAAGGAGCAGGTCGAATTGGAATTACAAGGTCAAACGCCCATTTTCTGTAAACAATAATGACATTAGGAATATAAATTTTCCGTTAGCAAATTGATCATCCATACTTACTAATATTATAAATGCGAAAGTAACTCTGTCTGTCTGTCTGTTACTCAATCACGCCTAAACTACTGAACCAATTTGCATGAAATTTGGTATGGAGATATTTTGATACCCGAGAAAGGACATAGGCTACCTTTTATTGCGAAATATGTACCACGGGCGAAGCCGGGGCGGACCTCTAGTACCTCATATATTTTAAAACAAAATAAACATTATGTTGACAACGTTTTCAAAAAGCATAGCACAGATAACTAAGTTACTACGTGCATATGTATAGTATAGTAGATAGGAGTAAGAGGTCTTTTATGGGCTAATATTGACTTATTTTTCACAAATAAAAATTATTCAATAAAAGTTTATACACAGTCAAGATTTAAAACAAAGTCAGGCAAATACCTTTCATTGATTGTACATAATATACAGTATAAAATACAATAACGATAAGACAATAGGCTAGATAGTAGAATCCGCTTGCATTGATAATAATACATACTGTTATTTTCTCTTAATCTTTTTATAGGTATACGTTTATCAGATTAATTATCATCTTGGCTGATTCTTATACAAAGTTGTCTTTTCTATCAATAATAATTTTCATAATATGTTATTTTAGCGAAGTATAGTTTAAACAATTAACTGTGTGTTTAATGTTTATATGATAAAGCGTTTTATTAAAATAAAAAGAATGATAAACTACATCTGACAGCTTGTCACTTCCTGTAGAATTTTCCTCTCATGTGACGCGAATTTTAACCACATTAATGTCCTCTACCTATATTTACCTATATTTTTTGTTAATTACAATAAATTGATGGTGATATGAATGGTCTTCCTATATTTTTTTTGTAAAATTCTGTACTTAATATATTTTTTAGGTTTGATGGTATAGGTAGGTATATATATAGTTCAGACCAAATAGCAATATTTTTAGTTGATCTGCGGTATGTACATATCGCATTAAATGACATCCATTAAGTTTTTATTACTGGAAATAAACTACGGGTTAGGCACGTTATAGCTTATTGGGCACCGTTTAATTTATAATTTTTCATACAAGCGAAGCGATGGTCAAACGCTTGCCTAACCCTGAGTAAAAAAAACAATACAAAAGATTCCCAATATCCTCATATCATCAGTGAGTTTATATTAAGTAACATAAATATTTAACTCATACAGAAATGTTCTCGGATGCAGTTTTAATCACATGCGTGATGCGGCACACGCTCCGTATGACCTCAAAACATTTGAATTGTCTTTGACAATGACCCTGTAGTTGATTGATCATACGATAAAGTTACGTGAGATAATTACGTTAAATTTGTGTTATCTGAGATTAAAAAAATTGCATCTATTATGATTTTACAAGTTGCTAAATTCATATGTGTATGATAATGTGTAAATTGTCGAATGTACAATAGGTACATTATTGCTTATAGATACTATACATAACGTAAGCTACGTTTATTATGATGTCAATGCGGCGCTGAAAATATGTTATTTATATTTATGAGCTCAATTAATGGAAATCTTATGACAATTACTCATAATTTTATGATAACAAATAAAACCCACTGAAACACTTCTGTATATTAAGTGAACTAAAGCAGAATGACGTACCTAGATACTTTTATGAGTTCTTAAATTTAATGAATCCTATCAAAATTATTATTCCTATAAAAACCCGCATAGTTCCCGTTCTCGTGGGATTTCCGGGATAAAACCTATCCTATTTCCCGGGGTAAAAAGT
>CAJQZN010040113.1:0-14529 GCA_907164685.1 Colias eurytheme
TCACTCTTAAATACTTGCTGCCATTTTTGTGCAGTAGATAGTTCTGCAAAACTCTTAGAAGTACTTATCTGATTATAAACTTGGTTTAGTAAAGCAATTTCTCCATATAGATCATCCATATCTACATTATGTTAACAATATTATCAAATTCAATTTTACTCTTTTTTATAACAAAATTACGCAATGAATTGAATTCAAGTGTAAGATTTGGAAACCTAGTCGAAGACGACAAATACACTATTGCGACGTATTTGGATCCGCGATACAAATACGCATTTGTTCACCAGCGTCATTGCAGAGCAGGTTGAATCTAAAGTACTTAATATGACGATTAACACTATTAGAACCAGACAATCCAATTCCATCCAAGATGATGACTGCGAACCTTCCCCCAAAAGAAGCCGAACTCAAATTGCAATTGAAGACATTGCAGTGCAGCCTTCTACTTCCAAATCATCAGTATCATTGCAAATATTGTAATCGATGTTAAGTGTAAATGAAGACCAGGAGGGAGACTCTTCTACAGCTGACGATGGTGAGAATTTACTTTTAAAGATACAGTCACACCTTCGGGAGTACAAGAAAGAAAAAAGACTACCTCTTCATGAGGATCCCCTTATGCGGTGGAATGGAAATGCGCATAAATACCCCCATATTTTGCCAATAGTTCGCCAATACCTATCAGCTCCTCCCAGCAGTGTAGCCAGCGAGCAATTATTTAGCGGAGCTGGTTTAATTTATGAAGAGCACCGAAATAGGCTGAAAGGTGAAAAAGCGGCCAAGCCATTACTAAAAATTAAAATACTTTATGAATTGTTCTGAAGTATTAGGTTTCGTCTCTTCTTGTTGTAATGTCGTCTTAACAACTTGAATTAGCGGTATGACTGATGAAATACTGATTTGAAAACTACTTATATTTCTTGTTATTTCTTCAAATGGCTGCATTAATTGCACAAATTTTTAAATATTCATCCAGTCTTCGGGGGATATCATCGCGATTGGATTTGTGCTTAGGTACAAGACAAGCGAATCTTTGAGTTTTGAAAACCTTTCCATCATGTAGAATGTGCTGTTCCATCTGAAATTAAATCAAATCAAATCAATGTTACTTGCTAGAAATATGATCAATAAATAGATGGTCACAGAAAATAAAATGTTAGATATTTCACCTAATGATGGCTTGCAAAAATTTATACAAAATTAAATGTCAAAATATTAGTTCTTTTCAAAATATAAATCCAAATTCAATTACCTAATCTTAAAAATATATTTATTTATAAGTACAATCAAAAAACTCCTATAACTCATAAAAACATTTGCTTATTAGTTAATTGTACTAGGTATTAATAGGTATTTATATTTACCTGGTAGGACAATCCTGAATGACAGAAAGAGGAGACTGGTTAAGGCGTTCCTTTTGAATTGTTGTAAGCTCTGCCTGTGCGACCAAGGAATGATTGAAATGGATGGCAATTTTTTTCAATTTAGCAATAAGTTGTAGGAGCCACTCTTGAGATTCAACACCTGCTCGTATGCACAGCTGAATTTGGTGTATTGCGCAACTGATATCCTCAAAGCCTGACAACTGCATTGCTCTAACCATGTTGGATCCACGATAATATGTGTTGGATCCAATATTTCTATTACCTGACTGTTCTACTGTTACACTATTATTAGCTAGACAATGTAGATAGAAAATAAAATTACCTGGACGTAGAAAAAGGCAATTCTATTAATTTAATTCAAGCAAACTAACTTTTATTTTTGTTACTTTACACCCCAATATCTCTGCTATCCCATAGAACAGATCTATAATTATTATATTCATAGAATCTGTATATTTTTATCTATATAATCCACCATAAATCATTAGTGTAACGATCAGGCCCAGAGTCCTACGGGAGTTTGCCATTCTCCTTTCTCTTTCACTCTTATTGGATTTCGTATGTAGACAATGTACTGAATGTTGTTTCATAGGAGCGCAATCGAGAGCACTCCGTAAGCTCCGTTTCGCGCGTTATTTATGAAATGAACAAGTGTATGTAATGATGTATGTATTTTATTTGTAATGTGTAAAGGTACTTATTTTATTGATATTAGTATTGGAGTTTTTTACGATAGATTTTAAATAATGAGCGGTATAACTTTATTATAATTATTTATGGGAGTTGACTGCACCAGCGCTCCTGAGGACGAGCCGCCTCTGCTTGTCGGTGGAATAATTTCCATTTACTTCGTGCTTCTACCAGAGCTACATACATACACTTTAATAAACTTTAAACATTTGTTTAGAAGCACCAATAGACTACCTACATATGTGAATATTTTGTAATTCTAATAATATTACATACATACCTCCTTTTTTGATGTCGGTCTTCACCTGTCGTATACCAAATTAACAACATAAGTACCCTTCCTAACCTCAAAATGCTCTCATGTATGTATGTCTATAGTTTGATTTTTGAGTGTTAATTTCAATAACATAAATGACAAAGATTACCATCAATGCCCCATGACTTAAATAGTACACAAACTACCTAGTAAAGGTGATTTCTAATAGTTATCTAATAGTAATGAAAAGAAAGGGTAGGTACCTACATCAGCTGTTTGGATTGAGTTTCTATATTCGAAAGTTTCATTTATAAAATTCATTTCCTAAAACCAAATCAAACTGGGTTTGTAAATGTCCATGGATCCAGCTCCGGATCGTTTTGAATTTTCCACTTTATTCCTTTCTTGATGATAAGTACTCCGCAGACTTTTGATTTTACTTTTAATTTCTTTTTCAGTGAGATTTAATTCTTCTTGTATTTTCCTGTAGGCATTGGTACGTGCTATTTTGTTTTTGTATAGCGAGCTAGTCCGCTTCCAAAGACATTCGTATTCTCTGTACAGATGAATGAACTGTATAGTTCTCTCATCTCCCCATCGTGCCATGTTGAATACAAAAACCAACAAAAGAAAAACTTGACCATTGAAATCAAAACAAAAAACGTGCGCCTACGGCCACAACGAGTCGGCTACTGGCATGCCCGTAGCTGTCGCGTCTGTTCACACGTGCCAGGTTAGCAGCCCCCCGCGTCCCCTCCCTCAACGGGCATGCAAGAAAATCAAATTTTGTTCTAGCTACTTGCAACTAACTAGCTTCCAGTTACAGGCATGCCAGTTATAAACTTAATCGTCAACTGGCGAGCGCGAATCTCGCGAGCGCGCGCGAGTTGGCACTTTTCGATTTTGCCTACTTTTTTTGTCGTCAACTCGCGCGTCTATATAATTTGATGTTTTAATGTATAGTCAGCTACAAAAACGTTATAACAAATTTAATTTAGTTAGGTACTTACCTACTATAAATGTATAAGAAACTTTATGAAATTTGATTTTTAAAATAAAACAAAATATACATCGTTTTGAAATCAGTTTATTATAAATCAACAGGACAAAATATAAATTATTAGTAGTATTTCCCTTACTAATTATCAACAATATCACATTGATTTGAGAATTTGGCTTATTATCTTATTATCTAGTATGTAAATTGTAAAAAACTAAGTAAATAAAATAGAAACAACGAAAACACTCCCCTCACATACTCGTATACTGAATATTGGTAAGTATAAAATAGTAAAGCTAAACATAGTAATTGACAACAAACTGACTTATTATTGCTCCCTAATAAAATCAATCTTAGGAACCATAGAAAGAGTCTTAGAAACTATAAAATCACAGATCACATATGGTTGTAAATGATTTTTACAAAAAACGCTAAACACTATCAATAAGTAGATTCATCAATTGGCTAAGTTATTACTGACGACCTACTAATAAAACTAATCACAGACTATACAATCACAGATCATGGTTTGTTATAAATGATTTTTATAGCAAACGTTAAAATAAACAGACTATGCTAAATTAAATAAAAAATCACAAGATCAAAAGTTCGATACATAAGTCAATATTTATAACCCCATGGATAAATTCGTTAACAGTGTTGGTAATGTGCTCGTCAATAGCACAAGTTTCTTTACATTTTGTAGTTATATTAGACTTCTTTAAGTATAAAGTCTGATAATAATTATCTTCTTCTTTTAAGATGGTCAAAAAATGTGCAATACTTTTGGGTTTGCTATTAATTTTTTTATTTACCGTAGAATGCCAGCTCTCAACCATGTTCGTAGTGCGGTGTTGGCTAAAATTACAATACCATTTGTCTGCGAAAATGGAAGTCTCATTCAACCAAGTTCTTACAAAATAATCATTAAATTTTACAATATTTTTATCATTCGGACATTGAGACATAATATACAACCAACCATTCTCAACAGCTTCTTTGGGCAAATGTGCCAAAACAACGCACCTCTTTATATGTTTTCTAAATAGTACAGATTTTGTTATGCCTATTTCGTCAGCTTTCCGCCACAAACTTCGCGAAAAATGAAAGAAACACCCTCTAACGCTTGTTTCAGGGAATATGTCTTTGACTGCTAACATTGCAGCCTTCTCGAAGTCTAGTAGAATGGTTTTGGCATTAAACTGAGGAATTTGGCTCTTGATAAGGCGAAACAAAATTTTGTAAGTTGCTCTTGTATTGTTACCCAACAACGCATAAATAACGGGTATAATATTATTATGAGTTTTACTACTTCCTAAATCAACATGTAAAGTGTACAACTGCTGGAAAGGTTTTAAACAAAATTTAAAAGTACCATCGCATAAAATGGTCAAATTTGGATTTGCTAAAATTGTTTTATAATTTTCACTAGCGAATATTAAAATTCTATTGGTTGTTTGGTAGTCGGCTAGTAAAAAGTTTGCAAATATTTCGGGCACAGTAACATTCTTAATCGACTTAAAACATACCTTTCTTACCCCCAATGACTTATTCCGTTTTCGGTAAAATTTGTTTTTAATATTTTTATATGTAGGTATTTTTTTTATGAGGTCAATTCCTTTATCTTTAAGGGTTGAGACCGTATGTCGAAATGCATTTGGTATGGGTATAGTACAGTCACTTTTTACTTTTTCCATGCACTTGTCGAAGTTAAGCTCCAGTTCATTTGATACAAAATCAGGCTCACAGTCGTGCTTGTCATCTCGTTTGATGCAGTTATTGCTATCAATAATTAATCTTGCCTTGCAAACATCCTCTTCGAACACCTCCAGATACAGGAACCATCTTTATTTTCTCGGTCTTTATTATATTTGTGTCCTGCACGAAGTAGTATCGAACTTTCTCGCTGAGATGTAATGATGTCGTGTCCAGTTACATTTCTGGACGAACCTGCCTGTGGTCCACTTCCTAAAAATATTGTTTTTAATGACAAACATTTTCTAAAAAGCTAAATCACAAAAAAATATAAATTATCTATATAAAAAATGGAAAATCAACGTATATTTTTTACTATGGAATACTGTGTAAAATTGCCACGTGGTATTTATTTTAAAGTGCAATCGCACTATAAGAAAGTAAACGACAATCAAGTTAAATGAACAAATCAATTAAGTAAAGCCATATGTTAATTCAAAAAAGTAAAATAGTAAGAACAACGAGTTAATCTAAGGTTTAACTAATCAAGATGCCTGATAAAAGTAACAGAACACTTTGAGAGTATTACCCGAAAAGTTTAATTGTTATAAACTTACCCCACAGTACATCAAAATCACTAAAAACTTCCACATTTTCACACCAAATGGCATTCTTATAGACTTAATAAAAACATTTATACTCTGTAAGTATGTTTACTCCGTAAGTGCACTGTAAACGTCAGCTTAGCTTACGTAACACTAACGTCACTAAAATAATAACTAGGGTGCTTACTCCTGATGAACTTCGAACGGCTAAACGATGTACCCGTCCCTGTCACACACACACATCACTTCCGCCATGTTAGACGTGACAGGTACATCGTTTGTAACTAAGTGCATAAGGAGTAGGCACTCAGTTTGCAAAATGAATTAGAAAGAGATAGCGCTATGACAGCTATACTGTTGTGCGCATGCGCGTTAGACGAGATAGTATGTGTCATTGGATGCGTTCCCCAGGCCTTCTCATTTCGGCCCCCTAAATCGTAATCTAAGTCAGTAAGTACTTCACAGAATCAGCTAACGCGGTCAATAAATAATTATTAATAGTTTTTGTTTTCAATCTCTTTTTATTTGACTGTACTTTACATAGACGCGCGAGTTGACGACAAAAAAAGTAGGTAAAATCGAAAAGTGCCAACTCGCGCGCGCTCGCGAGATTCGCGCTCGCCAGTTGACGATTAAGCCCAGTTATAGCCACAATTTGCAGAGCAGCTTGGGGTTTACAGGCTCTATCGCCAACAAGTCCCGCTTCAGCCTGGCCTGCCTCCTCGTCTGCCTGGGCGCTGAATACATACAATATACGATGGTATACAAAAATTATTATCATTCGAACCTGCAATCCTAACTTGAAGACTCAATCAAACAAAAATTATTCACATAATTATATAATTATTTGTTATTATTCTTATCATCAGAACCATATAATTGCATGATAACATGCAACGGTTGTAACTTTTGTATGTCGCGTTGAATCCTTATAATAATAATGAATATCTGGGTAACCGAACTGTAATTCCAAAATAGCCATTACCTTCTCTGGTGACGTGGCACTTATAAATAACTAGAGGTCCGCCCCGGCTTCGCCCGTGGTACATATTTCGCAATAAAAGGTAGCCTATGTCCTTTCTCGGGTATCAAAATATCTCCATACCAAATTTCATGCAAATTGGTTCAGTAGTTTAGGCGTGATTGAGTAACAGACAGACAGACAGAATTACTTTCGAATTTATAATATTAGTATGGATGATACCACCGACTCCTTGGCGGTACCACGTAGGCATTTTCGTGGTTCACCAGTAATGTTGGTGGTGGTGTAGAAATAAAAAAGGCCAGTCGCGTAGATGAATAAATGGAAGCTTTATTGCGTATTTGGTAATGAAAAAAGTACAAACAGAAACTCTTGTTACGTATGTGCGAGGTGGCCGAAGAACTGACCGAGTCATTGTCGCAGCAGTGGCTCGCCGCAGCTTTTTACAGATTATGTTAAACAATGCACAGATTGAAACAATCATCTAGCATAGACAATCTTGACAAAAATATATTATTATAATTTATTTAGAAATTAATTTATTGAATGGCACGTCGCTAACACCGTAACACGTGTATTGAATAAACCCACTCTACCAAATGTGGTTTCATCGATCCAAAGAATTGTAGGCCGTTCAGCAAGCAACCAGTTACAAAAATTCACTCGTACTGGTTTGTCAGATTCCGTGATTTCCTGAACACGATGAAGGTGGAATGGGTATTTGCCTTCATTGTGAATGACACTCCACGCGAAGTACTGTGACACGTTGAACCTTCATCATTAGTACTCGCTGTGGGGTCCGCCTCAAAGAACTCCAGGATCTCTTCGTGTTCATGTACAGTGCGCCTCGGGCGCCGGCCACTATCCATCCTGTGCTGGAACTGGCCGTAATCTCGTAGTCGCTGTGTGGCTGCTAACATTGTCTCTCGGCTCGGTATAGGTACGTTCGGATACCTAGCAATATTGCCTACAGTTTGAAGTAAGGTAAACAAAGAGATTGTGTATTGATTGATAGTTTAAAAAGAGATTGTGCATTAACTAAAAGAGATTGTCTAGAATTTTAATTTTATTGAATAAAATAAATTTTCTTGAATAATGTGATGTGTTTTGATTATTGTGTGCAGTAAAAAAAAAAACAAATAATCGAGAAATAATTATTTATTTAATTGCTTGAGTGCTATTAGTTTTTTTTATCTCTAGAATTTCCATTTCCGTATTAGGTTTTTCCAATAATAATTTCTTCTCCAACTCAAATCTCTCTTCCATATGCTGGATTCCATAAAAATAATTCCTACTAAGTAGCAAATATTTAAATATGCGATCAGTACCCACGACGTAAATTTAAAGTGCTGTTATTTCAATATAATAGTCTTTTGAAATTGTGTAATTTTCTTTTCCTACTGTTAGACTGCGCGCACGAGCAACTTTGTCTCCGCAACTATTTTGTCTCTTCACCCATGGGCTAGTATGAAAGTGCGCGCACGTAGCGACGCAACTCCCCATACAAATTGATGGGAGAGACAAAATAGTTGCGGAGACAAAGTTGCTCGTGCGCGCTCGCTCTTACACAATATATATGGAGCAATTATATTTACCGTCTCACATGCGTTATACTATTTATGATCTACCAAAAAGCGGTTCCAACAAAGTCTGCGCATAATGTGAAAAAGTGTATGCGCATAAAAACGTGAAATGGAACATATAGTCCTGTCATCTCAGCATAATATATCTACAAGAGATCGGAGCAGAGATGTGTAGAAAGATATATATGTATATCAGAATATATAATCCAAACAACAACATGATGATATGATACCTCAAGGTCATGGAATCATTTTAACAAAGTATTATCATTGATCAATCATGTGATTGCTCTAATAAAATTGCGTCCTAGCTGCGTAATTTGCAATCGAGTCCCGTTGCATAGTCTCGGCGCTTTGAGCCTTATATTTTCGCTTTGATTTTCCGATAATGTCGTAAGGGCGTTTGTCCACTACAAGGAATTTTACGGTCCGGCATTCCGATTTTTTACGGTCCGGTATGGCACGCCATTAATCTATATACTAGCTTGTCCACTATACGTAATTTTACTGTCCGACATTTTACTTTTCCCTATTCCGGATGGTTTTTTGTGTCTACGAGTCGCTGTAGCTATAATTGTTTTCGAATGCCCACTTGCTTGGATTTACTGTTTTTACTGCATATGCCAATTGAAAGCAAAATCTTGTTTTACTTTCTTTTAGTTGGCAATGAGATTTGAGAAGTCGGTATTGTTATTTTATATACATTGACCAAGCATTGACCTATAATTATTATCTAAGTAAGTGTTGGTAAGTTAAAGTTCAAGTGGGAATAGCTTTAGCTCCTGTCACCGATTAAAATAAATAAGTGAAACACGCATTTTAAATCTCTTACGGAACTTTACTTTTTATTATAACGAAATAATATAATATTTCACCTTCTATATTTTTTACTCGTTTCTTGTAAAATGCAAAAACAATCATTTATGATAGTATTATACCGCCAAACTTCCTTGAACTGTACCGCACTGATCCGAGTAAAGACGGACAGGTGCACAAGCAATTCATCGGTCTTTTCATGCCACACCGGACCGTAAAAAATCGGAATGCCGGACAGTAAAATTCCTTGTAGTGCACAAGCGCCCTAACGATCCTCTTGATATTCCGTTTAAAGTGGTCCTGAACGGATTTCAAAACGTCTTTTGTTAGATCTTCATTATTTTTCCGCTTTGTTTGCCGTTTAGTTAAAAAAAAAGCAAAATATCAAGAATTAATTATTTATTTAATTCTTTGAGTGCTATTAGTTTTTTATCTCTAGAATTTCCATTTCCGTATAATGTTTTTCCAATAATAATTTCTTCTCAAACTCAAATCTATATTCCATATGCTGGAGAGTTTCCACTTCCTAATTATTTTCTTTCCTTTTGCTTGAACCTCTTATCTGTTGTGGTGCAATAGTCGAGGAAGGAGGCTCTTGACTTGGGGCCGATGGCTGTTCTATGTTGTTTTGGCTTGACTGTGCTGGGATAACTTCCAGGTCTGTCCTAACGCATATCCGCAGTGTGGACACGGCCTAAGTCTTAGGCGTTCTTTTTCTAGTTCGTAGACATTCCTTTGCTTCTCTTTACTCCCGCGATTCACGATCCGAGTAAACAAATGTTTGTCTTGCTAACACTGTTTGTGAAGGGGCGGGAGTTTTTCTTTTAGGCGAAGCACCCACCGATGGTGTTCGTCTGCGGGGTGTTCTTGGTTTGTCTGCGGTTGGTGAGCTTCTCTGCCGCCCTATCGAAGAGTGCAATAACTAGGTTTTGACTACTTTCGAGATATTCGCGGTTAAAGATTTAATTTTTGTTTTGTGTGTATCTTCTTAACTATAAAAGCTATTGGTTTGAAACTTTTACTAAACGACAGATAAAATGATGCTTAATTTTATGTAGTATATTATATTTGTACATTAGTTTATATATACACTAAAAACCGCAATAATGTATTTATCATTAGGACTTATGAATCGTTTTGATATTGCATTCCTAATCATAACTGCAATAACTACAGTACTTATTACAGTTTTTGTTAGTAAACCGACATATTGCTCTTTTGTGTAGCACAAACTATATGATGCCCTATAGTTTCTTCCAACCATATGTGCAATAACTGTCCTAGTTATTGCGGTTTTCCTTAGTGAAATATTTTAATTAGATGGTTGATTACAAGAACATAATAAGTTTTTATGAAAATATATTAAAAAAAAAACAAAGTTATTTTGTGTGAAAATATTTATTTATATGAAAATGTAAAAATCTAAACAAAATTGTTTTCAATGAAATCACTTTAAGCGTTTTCTTACTTACATAATACTTTCAACAATTAATAGAAAAAATAATCTTTTAAAAATCAACAAATTCTCATAAACATCTTCTCTTTTAGTATTTTCTGATGTTTGATTTTACGCGAGTATTATACATTTAGAAATTAAAGACTTTTTAACGGATTTTAAACGCGATTTATTCATTCTATTATTTTCCCCGTGACCACGCTCGCTGTAAAGTGTTCGAAACGTCGGGAAAATAATAGAATGAATAAATCGCGTTTAAAATCCGTTAAAAAGTCTTTAATTTCTAAATCTTCTCTTTTACAAAATTTTTATCTATTTCCTTATATTAAGAACAGTATAAGGTCTATATTTAAAAAGGCACATTATGAGACCAATCTTTAAATCAGTCTTAATTCAATTAAAGTACCTACTTACTTAACCTAAAGCAAAATTATTGCGTAAGAAAATATTTATTAATAAGTTATTTACTTACTTATTGCAGAAAATATTTAAACCTAAAAAATTACCTCTTGAAAATAAAATAAATAAGTGTGTTCTTTCCTAATAATTTCAACAGTTACTTGAATCAAATCACAACTTAAAATCTTTGTATTTACACATATTAATAGTAATAACAAACTGAACACCGCCTTCTCCTTTCCACTTAAGAACTTCGCGACGAACGGCCGGTTTCCACCCCTTCGTGGTTGACATCCCTCTAGTGCGCACCAAGCGTTATCAAAACACTTTTCTGATCAAAACTGCGAAGGAGTGGAATTCCCTTCCTCCTGCTGTGTTTCCCAATGAGTACAATTTGGATTTATTTAAGAAAAGAGTGAATAGGCTATACCTCTCTGATCAGGCATGCTAACCAAATGGACCGCATCTGCGCTTAACATCAGGCGAGATCGCGGTCAAATGCCTGATCAGTTTTTGAATAAAAAAAAAAAATAAAAAAAAGAACAATCTTTTGAATACTTTTCTCTTTGCTTATACCAAAAACATTAACACTTAATCTAATAAGGCACATTATGAGATCATTCTTTAAATCAGTCTTATCGCAACTTAAAAAGCAGTTTGTTAATCTTAATTTAATCTATGTTTGACACTTGCGAAGATACTGGTAAGTTTAACCAAAAACTCCTTCTCGTCTCTGGCATCAGAGGCAACAATTCTGATATTATTCTTTCTTTTCGATATTTTTATACCTCTGAATACAGTTTTATTTTTAATATCTGGAAATTTTTTATTTTTCATAATTTTCATTTGTAGGAAATCTAATTCTCTCCAATCAACTGCATGTTTTTCTTTGACTTTCAATGCAAATTGTCCCCTTTCAGCCTTGACTGCCAAAATATTTTTTAAGTAGGTATATCCTTGGTTGTGTGTTTCTTATTTTGTGCTGAGACGATAGGTCTTGATAAAAGTAAAAATCTGATGTAGTCATCACTTTTACCATGTTTTTCTTCGAATTTGACAATTTTACAACATCCACAAAATCGTCAAAATCATAAACTTTTTGTTTATTTTTTAATGACTTTTCAACTGGGTGGTGAAAATGGTCAGCCGACATGAATGTGTGGCCGGGTTTGAAATATTTTATTGTTATAGATTCAGCAGCAATCAGATGACTATTAACTATGTTTACTCTTAACAATAACTCTTACTTGTTGCGCTTATGACTAGTAATGTGCTAGTAAATTTATGAAACGTACTGGTCATAAGTGCAATAACTGGACTTATTGCGGTTATTTTATGTAATATTACAAAATATCAAAGCTATCCAAGTCATAACTCAAGATATTTCGATTATGATTAGCTACTTACAAATCGTAATATAAGATATTGCAGTTATGATAACCAACAAAACCGAAACTACTGAAGATACAAAAAAGACGTCTAAGACGAAGATATAGAGCTCATTTTCCTGATTACGGATATGGTCTTAAGTCAATTTGCCCAAAAACTCGACTTATTGCACTCTTCGTTAGGGCGGCAGTTCTGGTGGGTAGCGGGTTGTGGTGGTGGCAGGTTTGCTGGCTCGAAGATAGGGGGCTGGCTGCTAGACCCTGGCACGTTCCCTTAAAACAGTAAAAATATATGGATGTAACAAAAATAGTGAATACTTTCAAGAGATAAGTAGTTTAGATCAACAATCTAAACAACTTTCTCTATGAGACCAACAATTTCCCATGCGGGATAATAGATTTTCAACGCTACTGCTGACGCTGACGCTATCAACCAAGTTCAAATTCATGTTATGCTTTGTTCGCAAGTGGGTGTTAAGGCCTTTAGTAGAGCGAGCAGAGATTTTTATAATAGCAGAACATAACTTACATTTAGCGGTTGATCCATTTTCTGCTCTTAAAAAATGTTTCCATACTTCACTCGAGCTTTTATACCTGGAAGAGATCACTTCTAAGTGATAAGGCCGCCTAATAAACTATACTGTTTTTTGTTTTGTATATTAGCAATAAGTTTTCTATGTATAATTTTATTGAAGGGTAAATAAATAAATAAATAAATACTCTTTATAAACTAAATTGACACTCATTTTTAATAATAAATTGTATTTTTTCACTCGTAACGTGCTCTTAGCACTGTGATAACTTGATAATAAAAAATAATAGTCCTGTCGTACGTTACGTAACCTTTTAACATCACAAGACGCAAATGACGCAATAACATTCTTTGACACTCGACCGCGCGCAAAGGTAAATCCCCGTGTAGGGGAATCCCCAGTCATAGAGTACAGGAACAGACATTGATTACGTTCCGTTCCGTTCGATAATAGTTCCGATCATCGTCTGAGCCTATTTTTCTTACTTTTTTTTCAATCCCGCGAACGTGCGGGATCCCGCATGAGAAATCCCGCATCTTTGATCCCGCAAAAAAGGTGCGGGATTGAATTCCCTACGGCGAACCTTTTCACTTTGGGTTGGTAAACATTGCCACTAGCAACAGATGTGGATGATTTCTTAATCTTGTCTAGTTCAAGGTAGTATGTCGAACGAATACTTTTTATTTTGCTTTTCACATATCTTCCGGTGTGAATCCTTCAATTTCCATACCAATGCACAGATTTTGCAAAGCAGTTTGGCGCATAGCTTTGTTTTTATAATGTTTTGATGTTATATCCCATAAACGCGGATTTTCTCTGTATATAGTGACTAACTTTATAGTTTCGTCTTCAGATAACTTTGCACATAGCTTGAAAAACGAATGAAATCAACGGGGTTTTTATCGTGAGATAATAAAAACAAAACAACTTTTAAATATGAATTTAATAAAAATAAAAATTTAATGACATGAAATGCTGAGGTAATTGTAAGTAATATAAGTAAAAATAATTAGGTAGCTTCATCTTGCTCTTCCTCCACGTTGTACATTAGTATATTAATCAGGATCTTCTGCTATTTCATATTTTGATGTTTTTAAGTTTTTATAAAAATAATCTAGACCGGGAGATACTGACACAAAATTTCGAGTCATTTGTAACAGGATGGCGGTTCTACAGGGGTCTTAGTACGCAATGATAAAAAGAAAAATGATGGTGTGATCGCTGGTATCGGTGGTTAAGTCGCGTGGGCGTTAGCCGAACTCGTCGGAAAAATAGCGAAAGTCAAACGATTTGTAACACAAAAATTTTAGTATTTACCGATAGCCCATAAAAAAGAAGTAGGCGGTAGTGTCATGCCATACTTTTCCGGTGTGACTTACAGCCCGCCATACCGACGCGAATATGTTGATTTAAATAAAACAATTATTCAACCATTTGTACCAGGCTAACTTTTGCACAGGTAACCATCGTCGTGCAGCCATTTACGAAAATCGCCATGCCATACTTTTCGGACGATTCCAAATGGTCGCCATACCGCCGAAAATCTGCAAAAAAATTTTATTTCGCCAAACTTTTTGTACCAGTATTGCATTTGGATTTTTGGAGAGTATTTGATAAAATGTGACCATTATTATATTTGCCATACTTCTAGTAGGGGGAAAAAGTGCTGTCATACTTGAAAAATTAATTTAGTGTTAATTTATATAAGTGAAGATTTCCAACACCTAGATCTTTGAAATTT
>CAJQZN010040114.1:0-23540 GCA_907164685.1 Colias eurytheme
ACATCACTGTCGCATCTGTTACGTAGTAACTAATACTTAATCTGTGGACACAGCTGCGTGTAACACGTGCAGCGCGCACGTGCGTAGCGTGTGGATGTGGAGTGCTAAAGATATATTGTGTATATATATTTCTGTGAATGTAGTGTTCATCTGTAATAGTTGTGAATAATAATGTGTAAATCCTATTGTTACTGTTTTACGTGAATGATACATATGTAACAACTGGTGATGAACCTTTTTAATAATTAAAAATAAAAATAAAGAAATTGTTTACTCTTACTTGTACCGACCTACTTCATGACTGTCAGATAGAACGCGTATTGAGCGCGCGTCAGAGCGTCCGCGGCGTCGCTCCGTGTACGCTCCGTTACCGCGCAGTGCAGCACAATTCGGCGTCATCGAGCGCGGCGCGGAGCGCAGGCGGGAAATGCGTTAAATTGTATATAGCACAGAACTATATGTAGTTCTGTGTGGCGTAGCCTATTTTTTTTTGTAGAAATTGTGAAGTTGCTTCGTAAACTCTTTGATTTAAGTATTTACATAATATATAACATTATTTCTTTAAAAGTTTTTTTTAAGAAATAATGTTATCTGCTTTTTAACAACTTTGTTACGCTTTAAGTACACATAACCAAAACTGAGACACATAGAAAGGATAGCACTCCAGGGTCCAGATATATTATTTAAAAATTTTTACGTATTTAATAGTTCAGGATCCATCGCCCATTTTTGCAAGTGATAACTATCAAACTAATTTTCCGTGAGAAGCTTTATTTTGATGAGACGCCCAATAATTTCATGTACTCTCGATGGTGGTAGCTAACAGAGGTAACAAGGATAAAAATTTTGATTTGGTGGTTCACAAATATTTATTACTATCTGAATGTTTTTTTTGTTCAATCTCAAGATAATTATCTAAATTATTCGAAAAAATATTTGTCCTACAAAATCTATGGTTTGATCAAAGAGCCCTCCTTTCCACTGTGTATCGATAACGCGGTCATCATAAATGATTACTAACCAGCAGATTTTTTGTTTTCACTTTTTTAATACTTATATATAATTCAACAGACATATTGTCCTACAAATTGCGTAATAAATATTTGAGAACCATCAAATCAAAAATTTTTATCTTTGTTACCTCTGTAAGCTACCACAATCGAGAGTTTCGTACAAGAAATTATTGGGCGTCTCATCAAAATAAAGCTACTCACGGAAAATTAGCTTGATAGTAATCACTTGTAAAAATGGGCGAAGGATCCTGGACTATAATGATAAAATATATTATGTATGTTACGTAACGTTTGTTATTATTTAATATAAAAATTCTGAATTTATTCTGTGTGCGCTGATAGTAAATAATTAATTAATGATTAGGTAATTATTTTATCCAATACGTTCATAGCATTTTGTAAATTGATGTGCATGCAGTCACTAAATGTATTATTTTTTTAAGAAATGAGTCTTGTGTTAGAGGGACTTTTTATTTAAAAATATTACCTACTAGCTGCTCCGCGTGGTTTCACCCCCGTGGCTCCTCTCCTGTTGGTCGTAACGTGATGATATATAGCCTATAGCCTTCCTCGATAAATGAGCTATCCAACACCGAAAGAATTTTTCAAATTGGACCAGTAGTTCCCGAGATTAACACGTTCAAACAAACAAACAAACTCTTCAGCTTTATAATATTAGTATAGATGTATTAAATTACACTTTTTCTATAGCACACAAATCAAGTAGTAATAATACAAATTGGTGTGCTTATTTTTGTGATTAAAACATAGGTATATATAGTGCAACTGTATAAATTGTTGTAAATATAATATTTTAAATTTAAGGAATGAGATAACATTTTTACTGATGTATGAACTGTGTCAAATGAAATATTTTGTATATATCGAAACGAAATGAGTAAAATTAATTATTTTAACTTTTAAGTGTACTCACTTAAAAGTACTCTTTATATTGAAATGTATCTAGTCTTAAGACTGTAACTGTCAAATATTTTAATTTATGAAATTGTATTGCACAAGTAGACAAGTAGATTTTAGTTTTAGAATGCTAGTTGTAGTTATAATCTATTAATAATTATGTTAGAAATGTATGTTATTTAGTTAAATTTATGATGTAATTGGTTTCTGTAGATGTCTATAGAGTGCTTTTTATATTTGTAAATAAAAATACGTAAACATTAAGTTTCAGACGATCTAGTCATTTCTTAGTTTTATAGAACTAAATTATAAGAAATTATTATTTATTTTTCAAAAAAAGTTTAATTAAATTTACCTTGTGTATTTGTATCTATTCTAAGATCTAATTTCATTGAATATTTTATTCTCAGTAAAAAACGAAACAATCGAGTTTTAAACGAACTTAAAAATATTTTTGATTACAAATATTTCATCAACTGGCAGAATAGTGCAAGTACTGATCGGCTTAGCATTTTAGATTCAAGACAAAAAGTTAATTAATGAAGTATATTTATAATGACGTATGCAAAATGTAACGATTTCAGCAAGTGCGAGTGAACTAATGTGTCATAAATAATTGTACAATGATATTTATTTAAATAAATGATGAGTGAGAATATAACTGTTTGTTTCATTGCTACCCTACCTACCCCAGTTTATATATTTTTAATCAAATTTATTTAGAGTACAAAGATTATCGTTTTTTTTATAAGTAGGATACATACTTACATTATTTCAGAGGAATAACAATCACAAAATGTTACATTGTATTTTATATAACGACATCTAGTCACCTGATAAGTAAACCTGAAAAAAAACTAAATTTCAAACGAATTTCAAACGAACTAAATTTCAGAATCATATAATACAAAGAATAAAGCAATAGAAATGTTTTCTATATTAATTATTTTTGCTTCAAAATGTGTTTTTAAGAAAATTTTTATTGATTTTAACGCCATCTACTAGAGTCAGCAAAGTTCAAGCATTAGTATATAGATGGCATAACTAAAACTGAGCTAGTCACTGTATTACCATATTAGACCGGGAGATATTGACACAAAATTTCGAGTCATTTGTAACTCTGTAATACTGTGCTACTATTATGTATTCTGTGACTGAGCGAAATTCATAAAAAACCAAAACAGATAATGCATAATTTTTACAAATAGGCACAAATATGTACAATCTTATTAATTCGCGTTCTATACAAAACATATTTTATGCCTTACGCTAAAACAGCTGAACAGATTTAAATATAAGCTTTTATGTTATCCAAAACTTTCAAAGAAATTAATTTTACCTTGATTTGTAAGTAGGTATTATTTAAAGATTAATTATTATTGTTGAGGAACAATGAATTAGTAGAGTGATAAATAATACACACCTAACGCTACGTCTTACATAATATTTAGCCGATCCTGCTCCTCATTATTCATCATAGTGATCATAAATCATTATACTTGAAAATTTTAATTAATCATTCTGTCTGTGATATTATTTATAATTTACGTTATCATTTAAATCCTCGGTATATTATATTTCATCAAAAAATAATACCGAAGGAACAAGAAGCGTAGAGTGAACAGGTAGGCGCGTACCATCTTAGACCACAGCCTCAAGCGCTCCCTTATCGACAATAGAAAAACGGAAGTAATGACGAGTTTGATTTCAAATTTATTAATTTAATAAAGTAAGAATATGATGTATCCTATTGGATACATCATATTATTACAAAGGTACATGTTTGGAAAAATATGGCAGCCGTCTTATTTTCATGTAGTTACTGCTGTGAAAAATAATTTCAGTTGTGCCTGACACCATATTATTTATAGAAAAAGACGTAATTTATTTAGATATAATTCATTAATAGTCGATTTGATTGGAGCAAGTGATATTTGGAATAATATCAGAGTACATTTATTTCACGTTGCAATATATCGCGTTGTATTAAAACCATCTCTGCCTGTTTAATTAAATTCTCTTGATTAGTTAACTTGAGCAGCTCAAGTATAAACCTGTACGTTATTAAACTAATTATCTCGATTGAGAAGAGAGAAGAGTATTTAAATAACAGCTTTTTATAGGTATGAATTATGTTTTACAACACGTAAATAATTATTATCACTATATACACATGATAGTATACACTTTGAGTTGTAGATATTTGTTTTTATAAATGTATTCTAAATATTTTATAAATAAAAATTAGTCCATAATATTGTTTACAGTTTATATTGATTATAAAAGTTAACGTATTCAATCGAATAATTTAAGTATATAGAAAAAAACCTGAAGGGTACTGACATCGATTTTATTGTACATTTCGTGGAAGGATAATATTATAATATACCCTTTATTATTTGAGTTATCAGATAACGGAAGGAGGATATCTTACTGGTTACAGGTAATTAAGGAAAATTATTTCACGGGAAAAATATTACAAAGCAATATTATTTACCCCTCCTGTAGGTACAAATTTCTCACAAACCAACATAACATTAGGTATATAAACATATTATTCTGAATATTATATTATATAATATATAATCCAAGGCAGTTTATTTCGTAGAATCTGGTTATATTAAGGTTACTTTAGGTCAAATGTTAAAGGTGTATTGGATCATAACGTGGCAACTGTCGCACCCTTGTTAAACATTTTAACTATATTATTATAACATATATTGACAGGTTATATAGACGAGTGAAGGGCCGGGATTTAATTTCTAATATTATTGGAATGAAGCTTAAATCTAATGGAATATTATTATCCATTTTATTTATACGTGTTCAATTTAAAATTATTTGAAAATTGCAAGAAATATTCTTACAACATAATTAACAAAAGGTAAGGTACAATAAGCTTTGCTACACTACAGTGTGTAAAATGTTTTATTAGTAACAGTATATCAGCTGGTATCGAAGCATTCAATATTCATGAGTCAGTTTATAAACCCCGGCTGAAAATACTGGTGGGGCTTATAGATAGCCCGATGCTTTGACCTTAGTGGTTTGTGGTTCGTCCAAAGCCGGATTTCAAGAGCTTTATAAGACTTCAATTATAATAACGAATATAACGACTTCTCGAATGTCTTTGGATTATTGTAGCTTTAAACTTGATAGATACGTACTACTGGGACAAAAGCAAACAAGGCGAGCCTAAGCTTATTTTTAAATTTAATTTAATATTCTTTCAGTAAATTGGTAAAATGATATTGAGGTCGTTCGCTATCCCACTCAATAGAGTGTTAGTGTTCGGAAAAGCAATTTAAAAAGTGATTTAAGGCTGTAAAGGGAAATTATTTGAAGTGAATCCCCGCGGAGGTCGCGTAATCGAAATCAGTTGGTATGATATTACGGGTTTAACGAGTCGAAGGCAGGGGATGCCATGCAGAATTAACTAAGAGTTTGACAGCAGCTGAAAGAACATAATGAATTACCAAAGACCGAATTAGAAAATGAGGATTGATATAATTTGAAATAGTTAAGATTAATAAGATGAATTCATTGGACTGAAATTTATAACTAAATAAATATCATCCACATTAACATCTATTTTAATTGTGTTTGTTCATCGTGCTGATTTATTAACGCCCTTTTTGAAATGTATTTTTTGTCTGAACAACTACTATGGAAAATTTAATATAGGATATTACATTTTTTAAATTATACGTCTTATTATTTTGTGTTTCTATTTTTCGTTGCGAACGTTATAGGTACTACTTATGTCTCTTTATCAATTTTTTGCTTAAGCGTTGAAAAGAACGTGTTTTATCTTTATATGATACAGTTTCATCTAGTATAAAGAGACGTTCGAAGTTTCATTTATGATATGTTGCATATAACGTGACTCTTTTCATAGATTTAATAATATTTCTATTTATTTATTCAGTATTACAGTAAAGAAGGTAACTACAATGAGAACTAGTAACGCTAAAAAAAATCAATTTATTTTATTATTATTAAAAAATAAAATTGTTCGAATATGTTTTATCACACATTTATTTGACATAATAATCAGTTATTTTTCCCATCTATTTTCTTACGTAAACCCATTTATGTTTTCATGTAACAAGTCTCAGACGACTTAGACCTTTATATTCCTATTCGTTTTCTATAGACGTGTTGAGCTTACGCCTTATAAAAAGTTTACTTTCCCAATTTTCTTGGGTTAATAACTGGAAAATGTGCTGAACAAGATATAACTAGAAATGTATTTCATTTTTAAAATTAATTAATTTTCGTAAATAAGACACAAAATTGAATTCTTTGATATTTTTATTCAAATAATGTCCAATATTATACATGCATATTTTACAAGCTTCAACATACAACCATAGATGTTTAACAAGCTTTTTTTTTGTCTTTATAATTTAAGCAAAATAATATTTTTACTATAGTCTGTCAATTGAATAATTTGTTCCTTAATTGATTTTAAATGCAATATATTCATACCACATGACAGTTTCATGAAGCTTTTCAGTTTGAAAAACATTTAGATTGTTATGGATAAATCCTGTGCTTGTTTATTATTTCACTTTTGTATTGCTGACACGTCGTGTTCTTGTTGGTTAAATATCATCGGAATATCAATGCTTAAGTTTTTGTTATACCTATTCTGTTCAGTGTCCGTATCGATTGTTATCTACATCATTTCCTCGTTTCTCTTTGATCTTTTTCTTGATGTTTGCTACATATTATAGGATAGTTGCAGTATCAGATATGGGATAGATGAAGACTTTAGTTTATTAGTAGCTGACCCGGGGACGTAAAATAGCATAAAAATTATGTATTTAAAAGTCATTGATGTTAAATTATCCTCTATCATGCTTTTCCAATCTTTCTTCGTACAATATTTGAAATGCCATAAAAAATTCCACATTTTTTACCAGCCCTGTAATGAAAAACATATTGAACAATAGCTATTGACATAGCGTCGCACGATATACATCATGGCGCGTTTAAAGCAAGCAAATTAAATTAATAGCTGTGCTGACGCGGCGTTTATACAGACACCTACGAGCCTGTCATTTTTAATCCTGGTGGAATATAATAAAAATATTTTATTTGTTGGCATTCATGCTTTGTATACAAAGCAACGAGAGTTTTGAGGATATTTCTTGTTAAATGAATTAATTTACTTAAAAGCAACTATTTAGTAATCTGTACTTTTACTTCGATTTGTTAAGTATAGATTTTTATAATATAAAAATGAATCCCAAAATGTGTTGGTAAGCGCATAACTTGAGAACGGCTGAACCGATTTCGATAATTCTTTTTTTATTATATTCCTTGAAGTACGAGGATGGTTCTTATGTAGAGAAAACGTAAATATGTACCACGGGCGAAGCCGGGGCGGACCTCTAGTTTTAAATATAATTTAATTCTTGCTCTTGTCGTTGAAATTATAGCTTTCTCTATTTGGCTTTATAGACTACAAGCTGGTATAGGAAAAAAATATGGGTCATTTGAACCACCAGGTCACCTATCTAGAATGACAGAAGAGCATAAAATAATAAGATTCAGCACTATGCCGTCACTTGTAAGCTGGCCAAGTGAGTGCAGATGAGAATTCGAAAGTACTGCAGGTAGACTCGGTAAATTTTGGTCATATATTTTTGTACGGCATTCTTAACCACCGATAGATCCATTAAAATAATAAGAAAACGCTCAGTGCCGTACAAAAATGGTGGTCCACAAAGTCAGAATTTTTATTTAATTTTTTTTTTATGAAAAGAGAGTTACCCCGGTAGATTTGGTCATTTGACCATGTACGGCATCTGTGTCATACTATTTCAATACTGCTTTTAATCCATTATTCCGCAACGCCGTACAATAATCATGGGGACAAGGGGAAAAAAATAAAACTCGAGAGATGCAATCCCCTCTCTTTCCCCACTCCAGTGGGTCATTTGACAAAGTACGGCTTCGGTTCCAAAACATTATTAAGCACTCAAAAGTACTATTAAAAGCAATGCCGTCAAAAAATAATTAATATTATAAAACATCCTGCATCGTCTCCAAAGATTGGAGTACAGTCCAGCGTTGCAGTAGGTTTTTCCAAATTGATTTAGATATTTATTATTCTTAAAAATACGGGAATTTACGTATCATTTATAGAGTAAACGAAGTAACGACATTTATAAAAAAATAGAAATTTAAAATCAATCTTTGAATTATTCAAAAATTTCACAAATTCTTTAATTATCATGAAAGACGCGAACGTGATAAGATAATGAAACACAGTCGTTTACCAAATACGTACCTGAAGTTAATTTTATCTAGAGTTAGGTAATGTACGTAAAATTTAACCGCCGTTTCGTCTTCAATAAAGTTGTAATACGCTTACTGAATATTAAATAAATAAAAGTTTATTTGAAACAAAACCGTAACCGTTATGTAAAATTTACATTTGACACGATTAGATTACAAATTTCTTTCTGGAATTTTCTAGATTGAACGTCGTTGGAAATTTTAAGAGGGAATTACATTCCTTACAGAATAATGAAGCATATCGCTCGAGGATGTAAACTTATAATATGGAATTTAAGTAATATACTTATGTCGAGAGAGCATGTTTATTCAATCAGTATAACATGAAAAACGAAATGTAAAGAAATAAAGTCGTGTTTTCGTTGGATCAAATTAATATGTATAGGTATTGCATTTTTTTTTAAGGGAAAGCCTCTTCATATTATATTTAATAATAAATCTTTATTCCTATGAAAAGCAATTATAATAAAAAAGACAAGAAATGTAAAAATAAGTTACAGAACACAGTGGCACATTATATTTGAAGCTATGTATAAACTGTTTTCAGTTAATAAAATAATAATACATGTAGATGTAGAACCCTACCATTTCCTAAAATAATATTATCTATGATAAATAATCAATTCAAAAAGATAAACAGACAAATTGATATTAATAATGATTAAATTAATATGTAGTTGTGTTTTTGTAAAATATGATATTCAAAATATAAAGTTCAATTTTATTTACTTGTATATAAGAAACTTAATAAGCTAAGCTAAGCTTCTCAAATGATTTCATTTTATTTGAAATGAGGATATATTTACAAAAATAGAAGCAATAGCCAAGCGCAGCTTATTAAATAAAACAGAGAGATAATAATGCAGCGTAGTTGCATTTTTAAATAAGGAACTTACCTTTGTTAGAATATTAAATATCTATTTGATATGTTCTTTATGTAATAGGTACTCTATAATGGCAATGTTTACGATAACCATATCTACTATTTTAGTTAGTTAGATTAGCTTTAGCATTTAGATTTGAGTACAGCATAGGTACATTTCAATCAAAATGTAATAATTTATTTAATCTTAAAACGTATTAACTAAATATTTATATTTCACCAATACTTTAGTCCAGCTCTAATATTTTGGTGGTAATTCCAATTGATAATCTGGAAACATTTAACGTCGCTATTCACGAGAGCTATTCATTCTGAGAATGATAAAGGAACGAGGTCCTTTGAGTTATCCAATTGGTCATTTAGACATTTAGTGACCCTAAATAGTTGGAAATTCTAGTTAGATCATTTGTAATGTTGTGACGTCGGTGTTGCTTTCTCAAGAGTACTAAATCGTTATTTGTCATTGTGTTGATTTGTCTTTTGCGATCTCGTTCTCTTTCACGTAAAGGAGTTAGAACTCAGTAACTCTACCTTTACATTACTATATTTACTTTACTTTATATTATTAGATACCTAATGTAGCTTTTCTGTATTCTTCGTTAAAACCAGTTCAGTTCGTAAAATTGTGCAATAAATTAATAAAATTATTTTCATTTCAAGTCTGATTTATTAGGAATCGAAGCAAAGCCCTCCACATATCTTCTAATCTTTCGTCTTAATGTTGGCGTCTGTATGGAGCAATTGGTGCTATTTGCGTAGTTTATGGCCGAGCCAATAACGCGCTGTTGACCTTTGCGACTAGAAGTTTACACAAGACAAATTAGGTTCCTGAGCCTCTCATAATATTTATATTATATTATATTAGGTCAACAAATTGTAGAAACGTTATGTGTGAAGTTTCATAATAACTTAGTCAAGTAAAATATTTCAAATTATTAGTTATTAGCTCTACGTCGTTAATTATAAGAGTTTTTATATTAGTTGTATTAGAGTTTTTTTTAATGTTTGTAAAAATAAATATCATAAATATATCAATTAATAGCATCAAATAATTTTGATATGCAGTGAATAATAATAATATTTTTACATTCAGTTCCACATGTGCAGTAGGAATCATAGAAGATGATACAGAAAATCGTCTTGAATAAGAATATGATTACGAATATTATAAGATCATTTAGTGCCTCACGGACTTATAAGCTAAAACTAATTCAGTTCTCTCACATTTACAAGGGTCTATTTAAATTGTCTAAAAACTAAATATACGTAGACAGGTCATAAGAAATCCCTTTTTAAAAATTAACTCTCTTTAACTATAAACTCTAGTCAAACAGATACATCTGGCAAATCTCCCAAATAAATTATCACGTACACATTCTCCGTGGCTATTCTCTGCCAGATAGTGACCATTAGGATCAAATCCCGGCCCTTGGTTACTTACGACGTCATCTTGAGACGGCCATTCCTCTTTTGTAATGTCCAAACCTCAGAACATTTCCGCTATAAACAAGCTAAATGAAGTAAGTAAAAGCACACATTAAAAGTGATATGAAAATAACGTACTTTTTTAATTAGGTATCTAAACTAACACTTAAATAATAAAGCTCTATTTTTGTTATTACTCATATCAGTTATTTTACATTTTCAGAAACAATAAAACACAACAATATAATATGCTACTTAACTATTTATTAAGGAATCTACGCTTGAAATAAGCCAAATTAATTTCATCATTACCAGTTCGTAGCACATACCTCGCTACGTGCTCTACGCATTATAATAAAACTATAATTCCGCCCGTGGCTTCGCCCGCGTTTTTAAAGAAAAACTCGCATAGTTCCCGTTCTCGTGGGATTTCCTGGATAAAACCCATCCTATGTGTTAATACAATTTACCCTCTTTATGTGTGCTAAATTTCATTGTAATCGGTTCAGTAGTATTTGCGTGAAAGAGTAACAAACGCACACACATCCTCGCAAACTTTCGCATTTATAATATTAAAGTAGGATAGTTATCTATATTTCTTACTACAACTGATTTATAAACGCACATCCCTAACTACTAGACCGATCGGAATGAAATTTGTCATGCAGAAAGCCATAATACAATACACGAATGCGTTAGGAAAGGAATTCTACCCCCAAGGAATTAAAAAAATGATAAAAGTTTGTACTGTGAAAATTATTATAAAGCTACTGATATATAATATGTGTGTGTGTGTGTGTGTGAAATATCTCATAATAATACACAATTGAAAGCTCTACGTAAGATCTAACAGCACGTACCTTATTGTTATCTTTACGGCCGACTTCAACTTTATTGCTATTATCCCGTCCGATACTATGTTTTATTGTAAGTGATCATTGGGTTATGTTCTGTATGTACAGATATACATATTGACAAGATATGAGAAATAAGGATAAACTTTCATTTGACCCCCCACCTACATTAAATAAAACTATATAGAGGCCTTTTTCTATAAAGCTAGAAAGATATATTAAAATTTATATTAAAAAGCATCTTTATTGGTTTATTTTATTTAATATAATTTTATAAGTTTTACTCTAAGAGTAAAAATGAAATAAGCGGAGCCCATAAAACTTCTTCAGATCTGATTCAGAAGGATTCAGATGTTAAGAGGCAAACAAATTATTCTCTACTAATACTTTTCTAGATACTCTACAATCTACATAATATACATGCGGATTAGGATATTCATAGGATTATGATTGATAATATAATACTATAATAACATTTAAGTTAAGCCTATTATGTGTTGGTATGAACTAAGCCGACAAACTTCAATGTCTAAAAAAGCAGATTAATCTCGCTCTAGGCTTCGATATTATTTTCCTTTAGATTTTATATTTATCTTATTAAGGTGACGATTGGTTGAAGGCAATGTTTTACTTTTGTAAGTAGGTCGTTTCGTCTGATACTCTGAATCACTTATTCATTTTTTGGTTCAAAAAACGTCGTTTAAATTTTGATATGTGTTGTATATTATATTTTTCTTTGATCAAAGGTAACAAAGAAAAATGCATAATAACTACTGTTCTAATATCGGACAACATCAGCTCTGCCTGCCCAAAGATGAACTAACGAAACCAAATTGCATCTCATGCTTGCATCAATATACATTTCCCCATCGACGTGTGAAATGAATATGATAATGATCCAGCAATAGCCACTCTATATGCCATAGCTTGTCAATCCCCTGGGAGTTCATCCCACGACAATGTGACACGACGTGAAGATTACTCAGGCATGTAGTCTGAAGTATATTGTGAGGGAAACACGTCTCAAATGGCGGAATTACAATAGGCGGCTTCTTTGTAAAGTAAGAATGGTTGAAATTAGAGAGCGATTTCTTGTGAAAGGTTTTATTGCTTTTTATTAAATATCGTGTAATCGAAATATGTTTTAAGTCTTCCAAGGGCAACTGAAAAAAAGAAGATAAATAATATTATGTACATAATAGAGCTAAGAATTATGCACAGACTGATGATTTATGTTCAATATTATGCGTACGTCTATATTCACTTTCTTTTACGCAAAATTTATACCGCCCACGTGGCGTGGTTTCTTAAACATGCTATTCTTTGGTTAGTAACACTCATACGACTACATTTCGAACGTTTATGGGCAGTACATTATCTTTTAACATGTTTCGAGTTTGTTCAAGTGCTTTCCAATACCCGAAAAACATTCGACGACTTTCTTTGCACGTTAAGTTTGTTTCATTGATAGAGTAGATAGATACTTTGAAAATATAAACACCTGTGATTCTTAATTCATTAAAACTTATATAAAATGATACTTACCCAAGTAAAAATATAATACATAGCTAAAAAAAAATATTACTGTGTGGTGCACAATTGATGTTTCATTTGCAAATAGCAACAAAGCACATTGTATTATACCAAGTATGAATTATTTTTGTTACCCTCCAGTTATTTACATTTTATACTGTATACCAATAAATTATCTCTTCTGAACTGGAATTTGAACATAATTTCCGCATTCTACGGAAATTTGAAAGCAAATGAAGTATTTAACGACGATTCGAAGAAAGTTCGCAGAATTCAATGCGATTTTTTACGTGTTGTGATTATTTAGAAGGCAAATAAAATAATACATTTGTATTTCAATAAATCATGAGCTGCTGTTATAAATAAATTAACACAGATCGTTGACTGCGGACCAGCTGTCTCAATAAGATAAAACAAACTAAAAACTGTCTGAAAATCGACTTATACTCTGTCCATTATATTATTTGCTTTTTGACAGCTTCACGCCTATGTTTAATTGAATTGTCTATGTTAAAATGTCATACAAGTAATTATCGTACTTCATGGACAGGTCCCGCCCACTTAGTGATGCCTAAACAGAATTATTCAATGATGGGTCGATAGATTAAAATAATCGATAGAAATACTCTGTAAAATATATCCGATACAGAAAAACTTTTCTATTATGTTATATAATTTAAACGTAAAGACAACCAAATTGTAAGATAGAAACCAATAAATAATAAAATATTAGTTTAGTTTAGTTTTAACATACAATGCATAGATATGTGGTCTTATTATTACATATCTTATTAGTACGTTTACGTTGTAATTATTATTTACGTACCTGATTCGATTTATGATAATATTTTGAATTTATAATTGAAATGGTACAACAGTCGATAATCTTTTGAACATCACTTCTGGTATCACCAGTCGAGCTGTCAAAAAGCAATTCTTATAGTGGACAGACTATAGTTGATAAATAATTCAAAGTCAAAAAAGACATTTCTAATAGTCTAAGATCCCACTGCAGGATTACTTCGTTCAGAGTTTTTTTGATGTAAACAAATTTTTATGTATATTTATAATAAGGAGAAATAATAATTCATGTTTATAACATTTCTTATTTTCTTGGTATAAATGGATTTAAATTTAATTCTGCCTTGGTTTAGATTATCTAAATGGCAATAGTTGGCTTGGGATTTATTATGATTGATATAAATTTTGAACCTTAAAAGTAGATAAGATAGATAGAATAATTATATTTAGTTCGTTTAAGTGGTTCTCTGTAAGTTTAACATTCATTTATAATACATTTGACTTTACTTAAAAGAGTGAAACAAGTGTTCACTTAAAATAAAGTAAAAAAAACGTGTTTATACATAATATGCTTTAAGTTGGCTTTATTACTGGCAGTTTTGAATGTGATATCTCATAGTTCTCTTTGATAGTATATTTACTATCTTCAACACACTTACGCGCCTGTTTCTAACTCGAGCGAAAAAAAAGAATAAATATAGCAAAATTAAAGGATAGAGTACGCATGTTTACTTAAAGAACATATTCATATCACTACTTTCTTTGTGGTGCGTAATGTATGTTGTCAAAATGGCAATTTGTTCTGAATCTAGAAAGATCTTATTCATGAAAGTGCTTTTCGTGTGTTCTGTATGAGTGGGCGAGTAAGGGTTCCTTCTTAATATGCATATGTTTAACATAATATTTGTCTAATATCGGGTTTGATATATGTTCCACTTATTTTTGAAATATAGGAGCATAAAAGAAAAATGATAAAAACGAAGACCAACTTACATTCTTCACTTTCACTTTGTATTCAATATCGCTATTTTATTTGAAGAGCTAACATAATATTATTATGTTAAATACTAGTCAGAAATTTCCAGTGGACTCCTTCATTGATTTCTGAATAGTCTGATACTTACACAATACAAGACAAAGAAGAAACAGACAAGAATAAAAAATAACTTCAACTACGTACGTGGAATTTTCAGTCTCATTGTACATTATCTATACATCTATACATATAATAAAATCGTAGGAAAGTCAAAACTGTACATTGAATATTTTTTTAAAAGAATACATAATCCATGATCTATAATCGATATAGAAGCCAAAAATATAGTTTTTAGAATTTTTGTCTGTTTGTCTGTTTGTCTGTTTGTCTGTTTGTCTGTTTGTCTGTATGTTTGACCGAGCTAATCTCGAAAAGTACTGCATAGATTTACTTCAAATTTTGCATGAATATTCCTAAGAGGTCGGGTGAGGATAGTTTAAACATATTATCATGATATCACCTTCGGGGGAGGAGCTGTGAGCCTTTATTTTTCTTACATATTCCGTGTACTACGACAGCGTACAATCTAAAGACTCATGTTTAAATGTTGGTTTCGAGTAAGCCATGCTATTATCTAGCTTTACAAAATAAAAACTATGTCATTTACGTAATTTGGGCAGAGAAACAGTTAAATGAATCTTAGCAGTATAAAGACAAATTTGAAACAGCGCCATCTATGAAGTGTTAGAAAAATCAAACACACGTTACTATTGGAAATTAATAATCAAATGACGCATATTATATAAATGTTGTTTGACAATATCTAGATTGACACTATAAAAATTATGCCATTTAAGTAACTTGGGAAGAGAAACATAGTTTAAAGAATGTAAGTTGTATAATGTTAATTTTGTAACAGCGCCATCTATGAGATTTCGTAAAAATCAAATCAATTTAGATGTTAAAACACTACTGAATACACAGTTGGAAATTAATAATTTAAATATAATTATGTTATTTATTTAACTCTTTAGCCCATATCTTCCCTTCCCTATAAGGTATATTTCGTGTAAATAATAAATATACTTACTACATTTTTTTAAAGTGAGGGTAGATGTTTATTATTTTAAGTAAAACTAGACACCATTATCTACAGTTAATCTAATATTGATTGCGTTCATTAGTTACAATTTTAAAAATCTTCGTATTTTATAAATTTACTAGCTTACCGCCCGCGGGTTCGTCCGCTTTGTCTAAAACCTAATAAATTATATACTAAAACCTTCCTCTTGAATCAGTCTATTAAAAAAACCGCATCAAAATCCGTTGCGAAGTTTTAAAGATTTAAGCATACAAAGGGACATAGGGACAGAGAAAGCTACTTTTTTTATACTATGTAGTGATTTATAAAGCAATTGAATGCCATAAAACCAAAAATATCAAATGCAATCTTCGTGTTTTGTGAATTTTCACCATCATGCGTTCCCACAAAAAGTAAGTTGTTACTTATAGGTATTTATTTTTTATAATGATAGCAATTCATGTTTTTTGTTGGTAGGTATTATATTACACTTTTAGAATGAAATAATAAAATGATGAATTCTTTTATTATTTTGAGGTGCATTGGGAACAGTAGTTTTTGATAAAATTTTATTTGTAAGTAGCTTTTTTTATAGATTTACAGTTAACTTTTGATTTTGTTATTTACAGATTCAATGCTCATAAAATTATACCGCCTTTGGAAGACGATTTCTGCTGATATTTTTACAACACCACTTGAAAATTGATGATTTGATGGTAAAGATAGTAGCAGCGAGGATTAAGTGGAAATTAGTAATCATCCGCTTCGTCAATTTTTGACTGAAGTTAATGTCCAACGTCCAATGGTTCAATCATTGGAAGTATCTCGGGAAATTTTGGAGGATATTTTTCAGGAAGGAGAGGAGGGGCAGCCAACCACATATCAAACGACTACGTATTAGTACCGAAAAAAATGTTATTCCAAATGAAACGTAAATTTTGCACTCATAACTGTACATTGTACAAGTAATGTTTTTATTTTGACTTTGCGGTTATCTGATTATAATATTTATCGTTATGGCTATCGAGGTACCGACCGTACTGGGATCAGAGTACATGATACAGTTCATCATCCAGGATTGCTAAGAGCATTTTAACACTGAAAAAGATGTTTTCTTTGAATCGTAGTTGCTTCATTTATTTATTTTTAATCATTTTACATAATATGTTTTATATTTTATAAATATAATATCATTTTCATTATTTAAGTAGATAAAATAAATTATGTAACGGTTTTATAAGAAAACACAGTATATTTATTAGGCGACGGTGATTTCTTCCAGGCAAAAGATTTATTTATTTATTTATTCACACACATATCAATTACCTTTACAGGATTAACCCAATGCGGTACTGACTAAAACTAAAATTCTTATACATATATTAAAACGAATACTAATACTAAAAACTTAAACTTATAAACTTACAATCTACTAAATGGACATACAATGACAATATACACAATCCATTAATAAAATATAATCCAATAATAAATACAATCTAAAAATAATAAATTAATAACAAATAATATAAAGAAGAACCTTTGATAATTCACCCAACTTGCATGTAAATATGTCCACCCTCCCATGGAGGTCATTAAGAACGCGGAGTGCTCGCACCAGAGGAGACTTCGCAAGCAGCTTGGTTCGTGCTTGCGGCACGTAGAGTAGTGGGGGCTTGTGACGCTTCTCAACGTACTTGTCCGGCACATACAGCGAGAGGGATTGGAGTACTCCGGGATTATGTGCAAATCCCCTCAATAACTGTATAAAGTATAGCGCAATGGAGAATTCCCGTCGCACCCTCAGTTCATTGTATCCTACCATACCCAAAATGAATAGTGTAGGATACATTAACGGGTAAAAGGGGTACACCCCATATAGCTTTAAATAAAGATATCTAATGTATTTGTTCTGGACCCGCTCTAACATTATATTATATTTTTCTTCGTGGGACGACCAAACAACGGAATTGTGCTCCATGTGACTGCGTATTAACGCGTTGAAGAGCACTTTTATCGTTGTAATATTAGTGAAATCTTTTGTTTGGCGCAAAAGGAACCCAAGGTTTTTGTAAGCTTTTTTACAAATGTTTGTGATGTGCTCACGAAACATCAGATCAGGCGTGAAGTAAACTCCTAGATCGCGCACCTTATTCACCCGTTGAATAGGAACGGATCCAAGCGAGTAACTGTAGTTTATACTTTTATTTGCGCGAGTGAAACTAACTACAGAGCACTTAGCTATATTAAAATATAGCTTATTTCGCAGACTCCATTCGAGTATATTTAGTAAGTCTCTTTGTAGATATTCATCAGCTCAATAAAATTGAATAGTATGTTGTTAGTTATTCTTTAGATTCACAATTGTAATGAGCATTTCCGCAAGCAAGTTGTATCGTAGTTTAGATACCTATATCATAGTTTTGACATATTAAAGTTCCAACAAAACCCTCAAATTTTTGAGCAGGGTTGAGCAAGATAATTTGAAAAATGTGCCGTGTTAAGTATTATAGAAAAGGTTAGTTCGTTGGTAATTATTATTTCTTCTTCATTTACATGTTGTGAGTAAAAATAAACTTTGATTAACAGTCAATGTATATTTTAACTAATACTACTTAATATCTATTATACCTACTTATGTTCAGTATTTATCTGTATTATTCATCATCATCAGCCCATATACGTTCCCACTGCTGGGACACGGGCCTCCTATGAGGGTACAGGCCATAATCCACCACGCTGGCCAAGTGCGTGTTGGCGGATGACACATGTCATCGAACTTTTTAATTCTTCGACATGTCGGTTTCCTCACGATGTTTTTCTTCACTGTTCGAGCAGTGGTGATGTTACAACATGCGCAGATAAATTGAAAAATCAATTTATTTCCTGCGCGCTCGCCTGGTCTCGAACCCTGGACTTATCGATTCGAAGTCCGAGGTCTCACCACTGAGCCACCACTGCTTATCTGTATTATTATTGCTTGGTAATTAATATATTTTCATGTCGTATACCTAATTATAAACATAAGTTTGATGTGTAATTAGCTGGATTTATTTTTACACACTCACAGACTTATATTTTACTTATGTTAAAAGAGTGTTAATAGTGTAAATCATGATATTTTTTCACAATTAATAATAATCCTTTTTTCTAATGGTGTTGGCATTAAATTAAACCGCGCTGTCGTTTTGTTCACAAAAAGTGATGTTATGAGGAGCATATTCGGTCCTCATATCATAAAAAATCTGTGCGAAAACAATAAACACGTGTGAGGCCCTCACGGCAGATCGGGGCGGACTGACGCGAAGTGGGGACAGCGTTGTCACTGTATCGCTCTTGCCACGCTGTTCAACAGACTTATTCGATAGTTCAGTTTTGTGTTAAGACCGCTGTGACAACCAACCCGTGAGACAACCAAACCCAGTCTCCCCTACTATCCCGTGAGACCGAAACCTTCACTGAGAGGGTATGACGTCTCACAGCTGATCGCAAACGGCATATTGTACTATCCCGTGAGACCGAAACCCTCACTGAGAGGGAATTACGTCTCACTACTGATCACGACAGTCATATTTTATCTCGAGAATCTGAAACTTTACTCAATATGAAGACCGTTTGACAAATGATAGGGTGCATCATAATATTATTCGATCTCTTGAAGATGAACATGAGTATAAGCAATGACTAGAGTAGGGACGCGAATATTACAATTATATGAGACAAGAACGATTAATAAGTTTGTTTAATGAAAGATTAAGAATTGAAACTATTCGGTCTCTGGAAACGGACGAATAGCGAGAGGGCCGTCTTACTGCAGACAGATTTCGCCATAGTCTTAATGACTTGAGGTAAACAATCTACGAATTCGGTGGTGTGGTCTGACAAATATAAAAGTGGGTTTGCTTATAACCTCACAATTGATTACAGATCATCTTCTGTAAAGGCGTAGTATGTTCTTTTTGTAATGCTTTAAAGTGTAGTAAGGAGTCGGCTTTTATTTGAAGATACACCGGAACCTTTGAAATCACTACTTTTAGACTTTTTAGAGGAACATACTGTGCAATGTAAACTGTTATTAGACAATATTCGCTCTTATAGTAGCGCGTTTCAAATGATCCTTTGGTGCTCAATAATTATCAGAAGGTCCGTTCATGCTTACTTTTAAGATACAAGGTCAAGTTTACCATTTGATAGGATCCCTTTTGCCTGTAGGCCAACCTAAGTTTGTTTAAATACCTATATTTTGTATTCGACTACAACGAATAGTGGAATACAAGAAATCAATATTTCTCAAATTTAAAACTGAACTCATTTCACAATTTTAGAACAGGTTAATTCGTATGTATGTGGTTTTAAATCGACATTAGAAGCTTTTCCTCAAGATGGTGATATCGGCACTCAGGAACTCCCTGGACGTGTTATAACGCTCAGGCCACAGTATTACAAATTTTTCCTAAAATAGAGCAACGAATGTATTTTCGCATAGCAACGGAGGGGAACTCGCGGGGGGTCAAGTGACGCGTCACGCGGGCCACTTACCACAAACATGCTTAGTTTGTGGTACCGAGCGCGAAAGAAAGTCATCGTGTTTTTAGTAAAGTTACTATGTTAACTAACGTAATTTAATACTTAAGTACATATTCTATAATGGTGTGCTCAAACTGTTAATCTACATTTAATTTAGATTATTATATTTTGATACTAAGTAATGTAGAATTTAAATCACATTCATTCATGTTTTCTTCAGATTTTAAGATTTTCTTATCAGAGTGTTCAATTTTAATGTAAGTATGTAGTTAAATTTTATAAGAGACAATAATTAAGAACATTCAAAAATAAAGTGTCACGTATTTTTTTAAACGACGAATGACGAAAAACGACCTAATCGCGGACGAAGTCGCGGGCAACAGCTAGTTTGACATATATGTTATACGATCTCACCACATCCATAATAGGTATTGCATGATTGAATGTCTCGATCCGGAGAAATCTATTATCTATTAGTATACTCTTTATGTAGTAATGAATTACATAATATAACGTACAACAAATACGAACGAATCAATATTTTGTGTACTAGTTCTACACAAAATATTGATTCGTTCGTATTTGTTGTACGTTATATTATGTAATTCATTACTACATAAAGATCTGGATCAAGATTAGTTAAAATAAGGTTCAATTTCGAGCATTAAACGATCCCCGTAGTAGTACATAATAGGTATGCGAATTTAGTGTTTATTAATGTAAGGAATATAACAAAACGACATACATCCACAGTGACCGTAAAGCTATGATTACTTATTTCATTGTTAACTTTATTGTCTCACAGGTAATTTACGTTAGTTTACGCCTTTTTTACGGGAACACAAGCCGCCTAGGTCACAAAACTTCGTCCATTACTGGTCCTGAACAAGATATCTTTTGTTATTCTTGTAAAAGGAGTAATGTACTCTGCTTGGTTGCGTTCTCTGCGTCATTGACTGCGGCCTACATGTATTTTGCTTTCTTTTTACAACTAATAAAATATATACTACGTTCGTAGATTTCTTAGGTCTTAATAAAAAGGCTAGTTTTATTACTACTTATATAATTTTCGTACAAACTATTTTTATTAATATTTTACAATCTTTACATTTCTCAAAGATCTCAATGACCCAGTTTGAAAACCGATACACAAGCCCCAATTAACAAAAATTTAAGTTTTATTCATTCAAAAACCACAAGTAACTAACATTCATTGTTGTGAATAATATTCGCAACTATTCACTGTTGATTGAGAGAAATGTGTCAACATTTCTCTGAATCAAGGAAATGGAAAGTTTTCGCTACACAGCATATAAACAACATGCAGACGGCGGAAGGCGACGACATCCTAGACGGGCCTTTTAAAGAGTTACTTTAGGCAATCTGTGTATTTAATGTAGAGTTTAATAATAATAACACAAAATTTAAGATAAAATGTCCAGACCGGTTTTAAGCAAAGCTAATGAATAGATAATTAAATTCGTAGAAATAAGAGTTATTTATGCCTTGTGTCTCGGTTACTTCGACATCCATTTGGGTTTTGAAAATTTATTCGGAATATACTATGAATAATATAAGTATACCTTACCATTTTATAATATTCCAATTGACCCAAAAGCTTTACGTATACAAACCTCCTATCAAACAAAGAAGCATTTATGTATTATTCTACCCAAATTTCAAAATGTCAAACATTTAATTACAAAAAACAAAAGAATGTTCCAATGAGAATGCACGACATATTTCCCGCCGAAAGTTGACAGTTTGTGCCGTCTCTCTCGCTCATAGCGGGAAAGCTTCATTCAGTTGTTTTCTGAATTTCAGTGTCATGGACGTACGGCGCGGTGCAGATTCGAGCGCGGAAAGTATCGGCCTTTTTATTAGTCATTGAAGTTTGATTTACTGTGTGAAAAGTGCTAAAATATAGATGTTTTTTATGAATATGAATATGTGTATTTAAAAAGTAAGTAAATAATAAGAAAGTTTTGTGAAATGTCAATATGAATAATTAATAGCGAAGTTTTCATGAAATAATCGTTCTAGTTGAAGCTGTTTTAGTGAATTAAAAAATGACAAGTCAGTGTGTGTGAGCAATAATGAATGCAACGGAAATATTGGATTTGTTCAATTCGAGTGTGAACCTGAGTGGGACCCTTCCCTTTGGGTCAGAGCTGGATATACTGTTCCAACCGGAGAGTGTGCTCATAGCGCTATATGTGCCAATTATTTTGGTGTCTTTGGTGTCTAATATACTCCTTATCGTGGTAGCTGTTAAGTGCAATTATACTAAAAAGTAAGTATTAAATTTTGTTTGGATTGTTTTATGATTTAGTGTATGCAATGTATCAGGAGTGATTTCTATCTCATACAGATTTAATAACATCGTAAGGTTTCCAATAAATCCACAACATAAAATTCGACATTCGTAAACATAATGTTTTATGCTCACTTAAATAAATTTTAACTAAGAGATAAACTTCTTAGCTACACATATATGGAATTTCAAATTGTAAGTAGAGTTTTATGGTTAAAAGCAAATTTTGTCTGTTTCTCTACATTTTTCCTATTAGTTTTCGACGCATTTCAGAGCTCAGACTCTATGAATCTTAAGCAATTACCGAACTTCAATATTAAGCAGGTATTTATCATATACGTCTTGTCTTGTTATTATTACTTCATTATTAGTTCACGATATCTTAAGGAGCATTCGTGAAAGCTCGCTAAGAGTGTAAAAGATTGAAACTCATTAGCAGTTTAATATGTTATAAATATTCGCAATCATCACAATATTGGAAAGTTTATTTAATACACACAATCATAATGAATTGGAGAGAAAGAATAACAATTTCAAACACATGTTTACAAACCAGTATCTTCGTCAAAAAGCGCCAAGCTTTAAGCTGTCACATGCAATGGAGTGGAACAGCAAACTGGATACATGGTTATAATTCTCCTAACTTTGGCTCGAATGCAGCAATTCTATTTAAGTTTTTAAAGTTTTTATTTCTTATTTCTGTACGTACGTACCGAGGCGTTTGATCGACTCTGTAATTAAAGGAAATTCAAAAGACTCATTTCGAAAAAACGGATATGTCTTATTAAGTCCTTCGGTTAAATTGACAAATTATGTTTGAAAATATATACGTACGTTGAAATTTTTAAAATAAGCTCTCAGTGACTTTATCAAAAAGTAGTGCAACTATTTTACTATCCTATTCAT
>CAJQZN010040118.1:0-24807 GCA_907164685.1 Colias eurytheme
GATACTAACATAATATGGTAGGGTCAGTAAAAAAGAAAATAAAAATAATGTAAATGGATAATTATTTTATTAATTATTTCTAATTGTTTATTTACAAACTTCTTTGTTATGGTACTTGTGTAATTTATATGAATTATCATATTATTTACGTATACAGAATGCAACAAAAAGCCCATAATACTTGTAATGAGCCCATAAAACTGAACAACTTTTCCCAAAGAACATATTTTTTCAAATTCCAATAAAACATTATTATTTATTTACTATCGCAAATACATAATTGTCATGGTAAATTTATGATAAAAAGTATTATAGGGAAAATCAAATACATTTTAGTGATTTTATTTTTCCCAATTTTTTTGCATGCCGTACGGCCGTGTGTAAGCGAGAGGGAATGATAAGCGCCGCCATTTAAGATTCGTTTCTTTAATGAAATGCTCTATATTAACATTTTGAATAGCCGATTTTGACGTTAGAATAATATGGAATATGGACGTTTCAAGAATGTTTGTGTCTATCGGTACTCTATAATAGTCTATGCTTCAATAGCATTGTAATTCCGAAATTGTTCCGAAATGTTAACAATGAGTTTGGACTTAAAAATGGCATATTATTTTATATGCTTAATTGTTTTTGAATGCGATTTACTTATACAGGGTGTCCCACTATTGGTATACTAAGCGCGAAGGAACTTGTAGTTTTGCATACACTGATCACGTAAAAAATAGTTTTGAAAAAAATTACGTCCAAAATTTTTTGCTAAATTTTTCCTGAAAATCCATGTTTTCTTCTCTAGCTTCGCGCAGCCGGCATATACCGCTTCTCTAATATGAGCATTTTATCTATGAAAACATAATCTTAAACGATAGCTCACGTGCTGGTGGCAAAGTTGAGCGGCTCGCTTGTTATGGGTGTACACATAGAGTTTTAAGAATTCATCTATTTGAAAAAAAAATGCGTCTGGAATTTTTTAATTATTTTTTACGTACTCAGCGTATGCAAAACTATAACCTCCTTTGAGCTTAGTATACCAACAGTGGGACACCCTGTATAGAATGTCGGAAAATGTATGGAATATTAATTTGTTTATTCTGATATTTAATAGAAAATATGTCATAGTACGAAGCCAGTTATAAAAATGCGTTTATTGATTGGATTCTCTAAAATGTGATGTTAAATGTTTCTGTACTGTTATGAATATGAATCGTATTTTGATGTACTTCCCAATAAGCCCCTTGTTCTCAAAACCAACTGTTAATGTACGTGTTCTCTTGTTATACAGGACTTTTAAGCTCAATATATTAATTATACTTGTGATGTATTTTTGTAATAAAGATTATTAAAATATACTTGTGTTTTTTATTTATTTTCTCAAAAAGTAAATTTAATTGAACAATGAATAAATCTGATTGAAAAAGGATCGGTTTTCTTGAAAAAGGTGTATTTCTGATTTTGACTCGATGTATGTGTACAATTAATAAAAAGCGTGGATTTTCACACTTCTAATTGCAGTAGAACAATGGTTGAACGCAATCATATTCAAAGTAGAAAGTAATAGAAAGGTAATAAATACTAAAACAACATTCAATCTTCAAAAACGGCATACTAATCTCATTTTGAAGTCTAATCATGTGTACAATTAGACGTGAGATGGCATGATTCAACTTACGTGAGCGAAAAAAGACGACTGAGGTAAAATTTTGCCAGTTAGCCACATTTCGATATGCCACTCCCGGAGTGTTAATGACCTATCTACACCTTCCAATGCGTCTTTTCATATGGTTTACTTAGTTGGTACTTGGTATAAACAAAAGTGAACAATCTGTAAAAATGAAACTACATCTTCACGTCAAGAATCATTGGTTTAATTATCACCCATAGACTATTCTACACACATTTAATATCATTATCACTAATTATAACATTGGGAAGAATACAACATGGTATTTACAATATAAGTAGTTCACAACAAAATGGCTAGAAAATTATTCATGGAAGCAAGATGATATTCTAATTTTCTAACAGTTTCTATATTCAGTCATTTTTAAATTATTTAAATACGATTTCTAAAATCTGAATAAAAACAATTATGTTTTAAGGGTAGCACATATTTTGTCTGGTAAAGTTTTTTTGTCAATAAATTCTTGTAAAATGTAAAATTAATATAGGTATAGATTAAATATAGAAACCATACATTAATTGTAACCACACAAACCACATAAATTCTTTATTATTAATTACATCAATTGAATACATGCTTATATTATACCGGTTCCAATAATCTATTATAATATGTTAAGTATAGGTACTAATACACCCATCTTCATCCAATAAAAATTACCCCTAGTCATGATCGTATTAAAAAAGACGGACGCCGTATTACGAACAAACAACGTGAAGCCACCATAGTAAGCTAGCGATCGTGTAAAGACAATAAACACGCACACACTCTCACCATAGTAAGCTAGTCGGCCGCCATTACGTCGTGAACTACCGACTGATTAACTGCGTCACTGTTTCACAAAAAATATTTAAAATGCCGTCTTGCGTGGTTAAATGGTGTCGCAACGGTACAATTTTAAATAAAAAAAACACAAGGGATTACATTCCACAGGGAAGCAAGTTATTTATTTTATGTTTTAATGACAAAATTATTACGGCAAAATTTATAGAAAAAAATACAGCCGCCATTGTCATCAGGACAGCTGTTGTCATAGTGTGGCCATGGCAACATGGCACACACACATGGATGTGTCGCCGCCATTACTAGGCTTCACTCAATGTTTAGGCGATACTCCGTCCGTCTTTTTTTATACGTCCATGAATCTAATATGTTAAGTATAGGTACTAATACACCCATCTTCATCCAATAAAAATTACCCCTTGTAATGACCTAATATATTAGGAACTAAGTTAAAACAAAGTGGGATTTTTACGAGCCATAATGTTTAAATTATAATTAGGTTTAAGAATCCTTTTTATTTTTTAGACTCGTTTTTTGTACATCGCAGCTGGCCTAATACGAAATTTAAAATTAGTCTATAACCAAATAAACGACGACAAACGAAATTTTTAATTTATTCAACAATTTTCCTGATTTATTTAGTAAATTATACACAAAAACACCATAACAAAAATCTTAACATTAAACAAAGAACCTATACTTACATGAAATAAAAATAAAAAACAATTTGACTCACTCGTTACCCCTTACATATTATTTTATACACATTTAAATTTAATATTAATAATTATTATAAATGGAAAGAGATATTATTTTTATATTAACCTGGCCTTAATTTATAATATGTCGATTTACCTAAAGCTAGGTATTCACTGATGTTACTGGTCTTTGATTAATATAATTTATTAATATTATTATGGCTATTGTAAAACCTTACATATATTTATTCATACATGGATACATCACAGAAAATTATTTTTAATTACATATTTAAAATGCAATATTCTAATATGTACGCTGATAAAAATATATTTAAAATCATGTCTTTTTATGTTGAGCCTGATGTTTGATAATTTTATCTAAAAGTTACCTTGAGCATTTTAAGTTTATTTAAAGGACAATTTTACAAAAATAAACTTGTTTATAAATGAATGGACAAAATGACGAAATGGCCAAAGGGAATACATATTAAGAAGAAACATTTGTGTCGTAAATGTTATATAAAAATATAATTCGTGTTTTTTTGACGATATAATATATTGATAGGAATACCAGCATGGATTTTTATACATAAAAATAATATATTTGTTACGATGAGGTATTATTGAAGATATAAAATTTATTTAAATAGGTAAGGTTAAAATTGTGCGCGTACATATTAGAGGTAAAATATACAATACATAGATTTCATATTTGGCAAGCACTTGATGATAATCTTAACGTTTATACATTTCAAGTTCTTTACAAAAGTAAGACAGAATTATTGTAATGCACACTTATTTATCACACATACAGCAATATGAGAGAATATATGTTATATTTTTAGACGAACATTAAACAGTAATGTTTAATTACACACATAAGCGCCTGAGACTGGTAAATTATCCGTGCTGAAAATTTTAAAAGCATCATTTTTCGGCACGGTTTATACCGACACCAATTTAAATTTTGAATGCATTATTTCTCTACACATATTACACCACATAAAAGTTACAATATTAAGTTTCACCACACTGTTAGTGTCTTGTTACTGATTCAGTGAAAGTGCAATATTGTCACACACACTACAGTTTGTTTCGGTTTAACCTTATAGCGGCTAGGCTTTGTCGTTTTCTTCACGTACTGAAAAATAAATAGGGTAAATTTATAATTTTATAATGTATTATTACAATTAAGTTTGTAATGCAGAAGGTGTATAACCGTTATGGTAAATGTGTAGTGTAACTAAGATGTAGTATTATAAACGTGTTTAAGAAGCACGTGTAGGAAGGAAGGTGCAATGACATCGAAAAAGGTATGATCCTTGACCAGTCTTCTCGACTGGCCGACCGTTAACGCCCTCATGAATGATGCCGGAAAGTTTTTATATATGCTCTGTAGCGAAAACAATTCGCTTGCGCGATTCAGAGCGAGGTGATGGACTTATGTAATATGGTGTACTTATGTAGTGTATATGGTATAGTGTAATGTGTTTTCAAGCTCAAACATTTATTTATTCAATTAGACTTCTTATAGAAGCACTTTTGAACCGTCATTAGGTACATATTTTTAACATTTACCACCGTTTTTTCAGTTTTGTAGTGTATAGTGTAGTAGGTATGTGGTGTGTAGAGTATACATACATGATTTCCAGGCTACTGTCGCTGTTCTTGGTGGCCTGTTCCCCCTCGCTAGAGTTGGACCCGCCGGACTCAGAGCGCTGTGACCTTGGTCGTTTCTTCTCTACGGCCGGTTCGCTAGATGTTGCTTCTTGTGATTGACGCTGCCAGGCGGGTATTGATGGCGGTTCGGTACGCGTTTTTAGTGAGGGGAATTGGTTCCTGAAAACAATGTTATGTATTAGGTAATTAACTTGTGTTTAATCTGTGTTTTTAAAGGATCAGATTGTGTAAGGGTTATAAGTTATTTTGTAATAAGGGACAATAAATGAGCAGTGTATATTAATGCGAAAATATAACATGTTTTCTTCTTTCTACGAAATTATCCTCTATAGCTACATTGTGACATAAATTGATACAATGAACTAAACCACTACAATAAATATGAAAGACATTTCTACGGCTTTCTCGTTTTTTTTTTTGGATATTTTTTTGTAAAACAAATTCAAACTACTTATTTATATACTACATACTTCTGACACCCAGTCTTACCTATTCAACAAAATGCCTTTAACAGACGCGATGTCATCTTTAAGATTGTCGAGTTGCGACCGGAGCGCGTTTTGCTGTACCCCCACTTGTAACTCCCCCCTTAGCGAGGTGATACTCGCATTCATTATGTCTAGAGATTTACGTAGCTCTTCTATACATTCTGCTGTTGTTTTCCTTTTTGGCTGTTCCACGAAGATTAGGTGTTTGATGCAGTTCTGGAAAAATTGATTGGTAATTAAATTATGTGTACATACTCTGAGATTTCACTTTTATTTCTGTGTAAAATAAGCTTAATTTATTTTAAGACAAAGGTACTTCTAGAAGAAGTCTAATTGAATACTTAAATGATTGAAAAAAAAATATTTCACAAAGTTGTATTTTCTACACTATGTAGGTTATTTACTTCCCTATTATCTTGACCTAAGGGTAGTCTTATAATAACAAAGAGAGGGTCAGGTTATGCACTACATTTTGTAACATTGTTTCAAAGTTGATAATTTCTATTTCATGTATGGGAATGTGGGTCAAAACAATTATAAAATAATTGTTAGATAACATTATCTATGACAACTAATTTAAGGATTTAACTATAAGGGTAAAACTAGTTAGGTGTGTAATTTTCATTTGATAAGTTTTTACTAAATCTACTGAAAATTTAAACATTCAATCACGACTTTATTTATTCTGCTCATAGTTAACGACTAGACTGATCGCATCGACATAAAAAAGAAGAAAAAAAAAAGAGATTGCTTTTAGTATAATTAAAATCATTCTTTGACCACCATTATACTTACCTATTTTAATGCCACTGCGAAATATCAAATAATGCGACAAAATTCTTAAAATCTTAACAAAAAAACAGACTATTGCATCATCGATCTATAAAGTGCCTTCCGAGTTCACAAATAGCAAGCAAGGTAGGTATGTAAGCCGTAATGGCAGCAAAGATATTTATCTTTTTTCCACGTATAGTACACATGCCGCATACATTTCCTAGATCCCATTAATATTGTCGCTTTTTATTGACTCCAATTTCGACTTTAGTGTTATTGATTTAATGCTAGTTGTTTATAACAGATTATTGTAGAACATTTTAATCATATATCAATTATTATAAACTCATAACAGTAAACAATAATTAATATAATATGCTTCCAACTTTTTAAAACAAATGTGTACATATATTACATACTTACATCAAGTAGCATCTATACTTAGATTACAAAATCTATACTAATACTAGCTGCTCCGCGCGGTTTCACCCCCGTGGCTTCAACCCTGTTGGTGGGGTGGAGCCACGCAAACAAACAAACAAACAAACTCTTCAGCTTTATAATATTAGTATAGATTATAAATTTGATGAGTTTGTTGTTTGTTTGAACGCGCTAATCTCGGGAACTACTGGTCCGATTTGAAAAATTCTTTCGGTGATAGATAGCTCATTTATCGAGGAAGGTTATAGGCTATATATGTATCATCACGCTACGACCAACAGGAGCGGAGCCACGGGGGTGAAACCGCGCGGAGCAGCTAGTTAATAATAAACTGATAAATGATACTTTTGCAATAGATTCAGAATTATTAAAAGTCTATCAACGCAATGTCTTGATTCTATAGTTAATTAATGCGAATAATCAGTTATCAAATGTCGACAGATTAAGGATAAAAGTTCATTTAGATCAATAAAGATTAATCATACTGAATTGCCCAGAATAATATTGTAGTAATCTTGTAGAGAAAGTAATTATAATGATGATAAACACTCGCTCGATAATCACGAAAAAATTATGCGATTATACTAGGTGTGAATGACCTTAAATAAGCATATACGTATTCTACACATTTTGTCATTTTACGAGAACCAAAAATAACTAAACGTGATTAGGCATTCGGAATAATAAGACAAAACCAATTATAGATGCTAAGACAGAATACGACGATTACATTATTCAAATAATTCTAGAAATAGAACGTGAGACCAATGTTAATATCGAAGCTCTTGTTCCGAAAATGTATTAATATGTGCAACTAATTTAAAAAAAAAAAAACATTTTTAGGATTCCAAACCTCAAAAGGAAAAACGGGAACCCTTATCACTTTGTTGTCCGTCTGTCTCATCAAGCTGAAATTTATATCGAATACTCAAGTCTACGCTCCCTTGATGCTGTGAAAAAATCAAAGTAATAATCCAACGCAATCAAAAGCTACAGCCGTAAAAGCTGAAAATTTTCACAAATTTCTACATTCACAAGGGAATCAAAACCTACAGGAATATTTGATTTAAAAATTTTGATTTCCAATAAGAATATCGCAAGAAAATATTGCATTACATCAGACAGACATGAGATAACCCATTGAAAAATTGCAAAAGACAGGTGAATCTTCGGTGCAAATAAAATAGTTTAAAGAGAAAAATAAAAGGCATTCAAGAACGTTAACGATAAGAATGTATTATTGTTTGTACGTCATTTGTATTCATCGGAGAATCAAACCGTGATGACATTTACTCCGCGGCAACGCAATGACGGATTTAAAAATATTTTAAACATCCCGAACAAACAATGGCCAATACAATGTATATAAATTGTAAACACTAATGAAAAGCAAACAACATTGAATGTTTAGAAAGTAAAAAGCAATCGAATTTCTTAAACTCTTGTAAATGGGTGGCCTAACGGGGAAAGTCGTTGCCACGGTAAGGCGAAGGACTTGGTTTTTAAATTTGAATGCTTTTAAATTAATTAAAAAAAAAAAAAATCTGTTGGCTTATAATAAAACTAGCTGACTGAAGCAAATTCGATTGTTTTCAAAAGGAATATTTTTGCAACATTTGTAGACTTTCTTGATAAATGGGCTATCTAAAACAAAATAATTTTAAATTCAAACGAGTAGTTCCTGAGAATAGAGCGTTCAACCATACAAATAAATAAACTCTTCAGGTTTATGATATTAGCCTAGAATCTAGATAGTACCAAACTCAAAACTCAAACTCAAACATTTATTTATTCAATTAGACTTCTTCGAGAAGCACTTTTGAAACATCATTGGTCATTACATATTTTTAACATTTACCACCAATTCGGAAAGCAGTATCTATGGAGAAGAACCGGCAAGAAACTCCATAGTTGCTCTTTTTAATCATGTCAGTATAACAATTAAATATTACAAAAAATGTAACTGTATATTATCATAATATGCCAAAGAACCGTCCTGTGGTTTTTACGCGACAACCCTCCATGGGTTTTTATCTTCCATATATTCCTTAAATGTGGATGTGGAATTTGGTGGTACCAAATTCCACAATAAACAAAACATAAGTTTAAGTATCAGTGTACATTAAAGAATATGCAATTATAACTAGATAATGAAAAAACTACACGATTTACGTACCCTATAAAACCAGTAGCATCCGTACGCGAAACCACCATACACGATCAGCGGTACAATCCGTTCTCTGAACCACGAGCCTTGCGAATGCTGGAAGAACCTCAGCTCCGAAGAGAACGAAGACATGTCAACTAGCTCCCCACACTTCTCGATGGCCCGTTGAATCTCAACGTCGGTGAGGCCCTTGGCTCGGAGGAACCGTTCCTTGCTTTCCATGGTGCAGCGTTGTACGCTTGGGTTTGAGAGGAACTTGACTGCTGTCGTCACCTGGAATAATGTAGAATTTGATGTGATAAAGTGAGATTTCGGTAACACAAAGTTAATAGATTAAATACAAAGTTACAAATATGATTCACATACAAAAAACCTAGGTTTTTTGTAAATGTCTGTTAAAACATAATATTATACTTAATTTTATTGATATTGTAGTGCTAGAACAGGTAAAGTTTATATATTGAATAATAATATGATCATATATGGACTTTTATTTTCTAACTGTCTGATGATGATAACACATTTATGTCACACACAATGCTACAGAGAAGATAACAAATCAATACATCAATACTAATATTATAAATATAAAAAGTCTGTTACTCGGTCACCACTGAATCACTGCCCAAATCTAAATGACATTTGGAATCAAGTGAGTCACATTAAAAAGAAAATTTGAATTCACTTTCGACAATTGATGGTTGAATTTGGATAAAACACAAACATCAATTTGTTCACAGCTATAAAATATTATTAAGAAGCTAGGCTATTGTTAAGAATAACACAAGGCTAAAATACTTCCAACAATTGCAGTTATTTGCGAAATAAAACTATAATAGCATATGTAGGATTGAGAAATTAAGTCCGCAGATATCTTCTCCAAGGTGATAAGGTCAGTATGGTATACTTAAAATGAGGCAATAAAAGTAATCAGTAAAGATTAAAAATAATGACATTAACTTTTATCTGGCAAAGGTATGCTCCAATTAATCGGAGAAACAGACATATGAAAAGAATATGTTGTTATGAGAAATTTTTTTATTGTTTTAATGGAAACTACTATGAGGACCTTGAATAATGTAGTTAAGAATACAAAATTTTAGTTACAAGCTAATTTGCAAATTCTCTACTTTTTTAAATTTTTAATAGTTTATTGATAAACTAATATTTGTTTACAAATCATGATGCAGTAGCAATCTCTAAGATTTCTATATATCTCTAATTTTATAGTTTAAAACTTTGCTTGGGTACCAATTACTATGCAGCTATAAAAAATGAAAACCCTATCTAGAATGATAGGTCTACAGTAGTAGTAGTAGGTAACTACAAGTAAACTCCAGACCTTAAGACATTAGACAGTCTTTATCTTTAGATAGTTATACAGCAACTAGCTTACCGCCCGCGGCTTCGCCCGCTTTGTCTAAAACCTAATAAAATATATACTAAAACCTTCCTTTTGAATCACTCTATCTATTAAAAACTGCATCAAAATCCGTTGCGTAGTTTTAAAGATTTAAGCATACAAAGGGACATAGGCACAGAGAAAGCGACTTTGTTTTATACTATGTAGTGAAGTTCAAGGAGGTACATATAATAAGTAAAGTAATTTTTGGACGAAAATTATCAGGTTGATGATGACTTGTTGCACTTTATCAAACAAACTCAAATCTATTGGTTTTATTCATAGATAAGATTTGGCAAATTTCCCTTATCTTGTTAGTCTAGTCCACAAAATGATTACAATCAATTAGATAATATGTTTTGTTTCAATTAATGTAAAAGGTCTCATTTAATTTTTATATTTGTGACAGTAATAAAAGTAAATGGATATTTATTTTGTAGCTAATCACTCATTATTTCATTATCCTTATCTGATAGTATATTTAAACTTTATTAACACAATATATAGAATGTTAAAGAAGGGATGGTACTTACTACAGGAAAATTAATTAATTAATATTATAATGACTAAACAAATTACAAATTAAGCTTTTTCATCAATACTAGGACACTAGTCCGAAGGTCAATCATATGCTTCGCTTAACATCACCTTATGAATACGGCAAGCTAGTAAAAATGTTCAAGATATCTTGATAGGGTCATATCACTGTGACCTTTCCTTTTGAACGTTAGTAAACAAATATGAATACTCACCAAGTTTTCTCGGATTTCATTCCCAGCACTAGTTAACACTTCCGAAGCCATTATATCCGAATTTCTATTAACACAATCAAATAAAAGATTCTTATATGAAATGGATTTGTTGCAATCGAAGAAATTAATGCACTTTTATTTTGTCTACTACTAGGGGACCACTACGGTGTAATTACCAAGTTATGAAAACTTGTTTCATTTGAGCAGTATATACCTACTCAAATCTAGGAGGATAAAATAAAACTATCAAATCACAAATCACAGAACACTCGACTCGACCCTCGGCAAATGTTGAATTCGATTTCATTTCTGCCAATCTGACTGCCTGTTTGATTTCAATGTCAAATGATATGTCAATTTTGTTATGTCAAATTTATTGCTTGTCATAAATAAATAACTGAGGGTACGTACATAAAATTAAATTTAAAAGAAATAGAAAATTGATTCTAAAATAACTTATACAGTGGGATAAAACGGTAGATTGACTGCAATTCCAGAAATATTGCTATCTATTTTTGATATACAAAAATATCTACGCTACCTACTTGTCATACTGCATTTACGCGAATATCGAAGCGAATTAGGTAAACGCATAATGATTAATGCGTAATGATAAGCTTGCTATTCTCCTTGAAATTCGTATTATACGAATCACATACGAATGTTTTGTAAAATGATGAAGCGAATGGCGAACACGAATCTGTAAAATTGTAAATGAATGCACACTTAAGTGTCAATGAATACTGTCAATACTCAAACCTCAATAAGTCATCTGTCAATCATAACTGTTATTGTGTACTATTTTGCAAATTGTTTTGAATACCGTAATGATATGGTTATAATTTATCAATAAAAGACATCGAAACATCATCGAAATGAGTGATTTTGAAAACGCAACTGAAGCTGCATCTCTTGCCGTACAATTCGACCAGACAGGGCAATCGGAAAAGGCAGTAGAATGTTACCGTACAGCTGCAAGATTATTAGACAGGGTTTGTAACCAATTTCCACCAGAAAGACAAACAGAAATTCGAAAGAAAGTTAAGGAATATTTAGCTAGAGCAACATTCTTGCAGGAACAAAAAGGTTTGTTTACTTTATTATGTTTTAAAAGTTTGTACAGTTCATTGCAAACATTGCGCTATGAAAATGAGTCATCAAATTACATTTGCTTTATAGAGCTTGTCTTTATAGATAACTTCCGATGTATCTTAAGAATAAACTATTAATATTGGTGATTTACCAAAGATGAAACATATTTTTGAATTTTGATAAAATACAAAATGTCACTGGTCCTTAAAGGCGTGAAAAAAAAAAACAAAAAGGATTAGTTGGACTGGCACAAAAGAAAAAAAAAACGATTTTTTTTTACAGAAAAAGCGCAACAAGCAGACTGTGAGCGAAGTTTGCAGAAATGTTACTTTCTAATGCAGCAGGCACTTGATGCGGATGAGGCTAATTTAAAGGACCTGGCTCTACAACTGTACACACAAGCTGTTGAACTGGCTGTTTCTGTTGTAAGTGCTTGGTTAAAGATTGAATATGAACTTATTAAGACTGATACATATTTAGAAGTTGGAGAGGTTAAGATGGAGTGTGATGTGTTGATTGTATTGGTTGTTGTTGAATTTCAATATTGATCTTTAATTTTTTTAATACATTTTTTTCTATGAGAAAAATATAATTTATGTTTACAACCATTGATCTTGTTCTTGCTTATTATTCAGATGATTTTCATAGTAATGCTAGGAACTTCCAATTCCTAAATAAGTAAACTTTTTCTATTGAAGTTTGCAAAATACAATTTTTTTCGGTTAGAAATCAAGTGATCCAGATATAAAAGCAAGAGTAAAAGGTTTAGCAGAACAAGCTCTGGATAGAGCTGAAGAAATTAAGGGAATCAAGAAGAGGGGTGCCTTGTCTATAAATGAAGTAAAGAGACCAGGTAAGTCCTTTGAAATATTTAGGGCCGATTTTTCAATGCTTGGATAAAACTTATCCGTCCAATAAAGTATTACACGATAATATTAAATCAGCCCTTAAGTGAATACTATGAGGATCAGGCAATTTTTTTTTTAATTTTTGATATGAAATTTCTTTAGGCGCGTTGAGAGTAAAATTTTAAGGTTACGTCATGGCAATACTGTCACGTCATGGAGTAAAGCGACGATTTTGGTATCTTTGAATCTTACTAAAGAAGTTTCACTTCTGGCACACATGTGTCGGCACACATGCTCTTTTTCAAATTCGATTTATTGATTTGTTTTAACTTTTGTACATATTTCAGTTTACTTAGTTGCCCCCATCATGAGTAATAGTTTTCCGGATTGAATTAATGAAAATTCTTTTTTCATTCTGACCTTATAGTAAATATGAAAATGTTCTAGAATTCTTTTTTTCCAATACTCATTACAGTGATATCACCAAAAAGAGCGAATCTCGAACGAGAGCAAAGCGTGAACCTAAAAGTTAGCGGTAAACAGGTCTACACTGAAGAAGAAAAAGCAGTGTTACGGCAAACATCACACATTAATAACAACTGCTTCTACCCATTTATGGATGTAGATTTATCAGAGAGGTTCCAATATGCTATACCATTTGAAGATAGAGCGAGTGAGCTGACTTTGTCGTCAAAGCAGGCACATGAATTTGATAGCTGGGTTCGGCCGCACGAAGTTTCGATTGATCCGAAAATGATCGTCGGCGATCATGTCGACTGCTTCAGTATTAAACAGACTGTAAGTTGGTTATATTTTACTAATTTATTGCAGACCAGCTTCCCGCCCGCGGCTTCGCCCGCTTTTTCCAAAACCTAATCAATTATATACTAAAACTTTTCTCTTGAATCCCTCTATCTATAAAAAAAACCGCATCAAAATCCATTGCGTAGTTTTTAAGATTTAAACATACATAGGGACATAGGCATAGGTGGTGCATAGGGACAGAGAAAGCGACTTTGTTTTATACTATGTAGTGATAGTGATGAATGCAAGATTTTATTTTTTTGAATAGAAAATGTTTATTGAGTCTATATTCTTATTGGAAGCTAAATTATGTTATTTGGCATTTTGTCATGAAAGTTTTTACAGTTAAATATTGACAGAAATAGACATCATCATTTTTCACCCCCAAAAATATTGTGAAAAAGGTCCATTAGTTTCGATATTGCAACACGATATAAAGACACATAAATGTTATTACAATCAGGTTTAAATATACGATATTTTGATTTTGCGGCGACAGTAGTTGTGTTCATGGGCCATGGCTTGCGTGTCATGCGCTTACCCGTCAACATTTGTTACGGCTATAATGTACCGCTCACTTCCGAAAGATCGTATCCTAACAGAATTTGAACCTAGTTATAGACTGAATACAGTACAATTTCATTTATTTTCTTCTAGCATTTTTAAATAAATAAATTCTAAGTATGTATTTCTTTCAGATAGTGTCGGATTGTTCATTTGTCGCGTCCTTAGCGGTGAGCGCACTTTACGAAAAGAGGTTTAATAAGAAAATTATAACGTCTATAATTTATCCAAAGAATAAAAATAAAGTTCCTGTTTATAACCCATTTGGGAAGTATATGGTCAAATTGAATCTCAATGGAGTAAGGAGAAAGGTAATATTATTTCATTCAAACAATTTCAATTTAATAAAATAATTGACTTAATATTATATACAACATCTAAACTGACAATAGCCTATTAAAATATTGTCAAAAAAAAAAAATGACAGCAGCATTTTATAAATGTTCATTCAAATTAACACCTAATGTAGTGGCAGTAAAGTCCATTGTATATGCTTTTAGAAAACTCAGCCTAATAGACGCGTATCAGAGTTTTGCCAAGGACAATTTTTGAGAATGTTGTAGGAGTTTTGTTCGCAACTGATTTGCCTAAGATTTCCTATACAGATAAATTATTTGTTATTATGTTCCAAATAAAGAATTTTTGAATTTAGAATTTTTTTGATATTTTTTTTTATAACATTCAAGTGAGATAAATGAGAATTTTTTAAAGAAAACAAAATATTAGATCACGTCATCACATCAAGCATTAAACATCTGTAATATGAACTATGCTTTGAACCAATTTGCAAATAATTTCAGGTTATAATCGACGATCGCTTGCCGTACAGCAAGTATGGTCGACTTCTGTGTTCCTACTCTAGCAATAAGAATGAATTCTGGGTGTCCATGTTGGAAAAGGCGTATATGAAAGTGATGGGCGGATATGATTTCCCAGGATCTAATAGCGTAAGTGAATGAATGTTGTTTTTGACATTTGAATTTCTAATCTTTATTAGAAGCGAAATAATGAAAATTTTTAACAATGTTCTGTGCTGGCTTTTAGCAAAATCTTTACACATTAGTAAGAAAAAGACATTTGACACAGATTAAATTATATTTAAATCTAGAAAATTTATTGCAGCTGACATGAACATGCATGCTCTGCCTTTTATAACATAATATCGTTTTGGTAGCTCTTACTTTTTTCTTGATTGCATAAAACAACTTTGCAAATGTAATGTTCTTAATGATTTTTAAGATTTATTTTCTTATCAAGTAAATATTTCTCAGAACATAGACCTACACGCTCTAACCGGCTGGATACCGGAACGGTGCGCGATCCGAGCGGGCGAAGCGGACTTCAACGCGGACGCATTATACGAGAAACTACGTTCACGTCTGGAAAGTGGTGACGTTTTGGTGACGGTCGCTACGGGAGAGTTGGATGACGCACAAACGGAACGAACTGGCCTTGTTGGGTCACATGCGTATGCTGTGCTCGATGTTAGGCAGGTTCAGGTGAGGTTCTAACACTTACATTAGCACTAACACCAATATTTACACTAACACTTACACTAAAACTTACACTAACACTAACACTAACACTTACACTAACACTTACACTAATACTTACACTAATACTTACACTTCCACTACCACTACCAATGTCACTATCACTATGAGAATGTATGTCGTCATCACTATAATCATCATCACTAGTTCACTATTTGAAGTTTGTCACACGGCCCTTTAATTCGTATCAAAATATAATGAAATTCTTTTCCAACTATAGGGATGATGTTGGGATCCGCTTGAATGGGCTGACAGATATTGTGCCTGTAATCTTTTTGAAGATCTTTATCTAAATCAGAGCTATAAAATAGCTATTCGCGTATTTTTCTAAAAAAATAGCATTTATTTTTCATTTATTGGCATATCCTAGTTTCTTTATAAATAAAACCAATATTCCAGGGGGTACAATTGCTAAAGCTCAAGAACCCTTGGTCCCATCTCCGCTGGAGGGGCAACTATAGCGAGTTGGACACAGCCCACTGGACCCCCACACTCCGGGCACAGTTGAACTATGACCCAGATAGTGCAGCCCAGTATGATAACGGGGTGTTTTGGATAGACTATGTTAGCATACTGAAGTTCTTTGACGTGTTCTACTTGAACTGGAACCCGGAATTGTTTCAGTATACGTATTGTATACATCAGTGAGTTACTTTTGAATTGTGTACAATATTTTCAAGCTATTTAAATTACTGAGTTTTATTTATTCTTCTTCTTATTATTGTCTATATAAAATCATTCAACAATTTTTTTTGGTCACAGATTTTAAAGCTTTTTTTTTAATTATAAAAAAAACCTGAGAAAGTTGAACTTCGAATTGCAAAATTATGCATTGATTTAATTAGCACTTACAGGTTTGCAAGTAACATTAGTAGCCATGTTTTTTATCTATCATGTAACATCTAACATTGGTATCCATGTTATATATCTGCATTATTTTCTCTTATTATTTGAGCAGAATCTTCTAAAAAGATAATTTGCCTAGAACTTGTGTTTTATTCCTACTTTGTTTTTAACAGGAAATAAGACTTGTTTTATTCTAAAACTTGTATTTATTCCTATAAATAAATAAAACGCCCGTTTATTTCCAATCCACAAGAAAAGTTTTGATACAGATAGTTTACATACTTAAAGCTGTTTTCAATATAAAAATTACACTATTTCTTAACTTAAATTTTAATTACTAATACTTAATTTATTTATTTTTTCTACTTTTTCATTTTAGATGTAACATTCTATCACAGGTTGATTTATTCCTATAGCAAATACTTAATTTCGCAGAAAATGGGACGCCGGCAACGGTCCGGTACGCGACGCTTACAACGTCGGTGAAAACCCGCAGTTTTCCCTCCACGTGCAAGGAAAGGGCGCTGTTTGGTTGTTATTGACGAGACATATCACGCAAATTGACGATTTTAGGAATAATAAGGAATATATAACGTTATTGGTGTATAAGAACGGACAGCGGGTGTATTATCCATGTGAGTATATTAGTTCATGTAATACTAGCTTACCGCCCGCGGCTTCGCCCGCTTTGTCTAAAACCTAATAAATTATATACTAAAACCTTCCTCTTGAATCACTCTATAATAACTAACTAACTAACTCTATAATCTATCTATTAAAAAAAAACTGCATCACAATCCGTTCCGTAGTTTTAAAGATTTAAGCATACAAAGGGACAATAGGGACAGAAAAAGCGACTTTGTTTTATACTATGTAGTGATAGGTAATCCGAGTTTGGTAGAAAATTCAAAATAGCCGTTTTTCTTTGTGTCAAGCAATTTTTGTTCTTAAATTTCTAGGGAATTATGCTTGACGCTCGAAAGATTTATGTAACTAACTCGTTTCATGGTTTCTAAGTGGCTCATAACTATTATTAAATTGTTCTTGTGTGTAATGTTACATTAGATAACATTTTTGAAGTGAAACTTCTTTATCGGAGTTGGGAAAAAAATTAGTGTAACATTTTTTTCGTTACGCGTGACATTTTTCCGTTACGCGCCATCTTTTTCTTATCCCTACCACGTGTGATTCGACGTATTTCTGTAAATTTCCTTATAGTAAATTATTTTTTGAAAAATAAGGTCATAAAGAAGTTTCACTTCTTACGTGTGTACACGTACACGCACACTTTTTTTTACTTTTTCACGGATATGATTCTAACAATTTACTTACGAGTATATGGTCCGGGAGCCAGCAGCAGATTTTATGACCAAGTTCCTCTCAAGCGGTAATTAGTAAAATGCATCAAAGTATAGTATTATGAAGCCTCGTGAACGTCAGCTGGAGCTCGGTTGGGGGGAAGAGCGGTTGTAGCCCCCGTATCAGCTGACGGTTTTTCCACCAAGATACAGCCAGCTGACATATATATTTATCCACAGTTACATATAAGCTATCATCAGGTAAATTTTTGTTTGAGAGGAAATAACGGAAAATAAATTTTTCTTTAAATTTAACTTTCATGTTCGAGACACCAGCTGACGTATAATACACCATGTTGTAACCAGCTGACTATTTTTTTTCGTTGAGATATTGGGTTAGCTACAATTTGACAAATTTTTAGCTGAGAGGAAATGAATGAATGAATGTATTTTTTTTCCTATGTGCGTGGGAGGCTACAACCGCTCACCCCCCCAACCGAGCGCCAGCTGACGTTCACGAGGCTTTATAATACTATACTCTCATGCGTCTGACGAATTATCTCTTGAAAGGAAATAGTTAACCAAATTTGCACCTGGCTCCCTAACCAATACTCATGGGCGGCATTAGTACTATCGCGAAAAATATTTAATTTCTAAACTAGTCATGTTCTTTATAATCATAATTATTTCTAAAGCTACAAATAAAAAGCTTTAACTACCCTCATAATTTAAATTATTTTTCAGACGACCCACCCCCCTACATAGACGGGATTCGAATCAACAGTCCCCACTACCTATGCAAGATAATAATGAGTGACACAAGCACGGACAAGTTTACATTGGTTGTATCGCAATACGAGAAGTCTAAAACAATCTATTACACGCTAAGAGCGTATGCAACTTGCCCGTTCTCGATGGCCAAAATTGAACCTTATCCATATAGGAAGACGGTAGGTTTTACAGTATTTGTAATTTACAATATTAGCGTTAAAAATATTTGTTATTATATCTTAAAATTTTATCGTCTATGCGAAAGTGATAAATTAATTCAAGTACAAGTAGTCAATGTAATAACTCAGGCCCCGGAACCACAGACACAATAGAAAATGTATTGTGTCTGGGACCGATCGGGCCGCTTGGGGCTCAATGGGATATAACTAATAAAAAACCTGATTAAACTTAGCATCTAAAAATTGTTACAAAGTTTTGTATTCAATATTAGATGGCTTAAGAGGAGGCTCCCTCACATAATTTCTGGCACTGAGAGACCGGTTAGACCGCTACGGTGCTAGACGCTAACACAGCCGTAATAAAGTTGAATATCGCGTGCGCTCTTTGATCGCGTTCGAGCTCGAAACTAAATCTCGTAAGTCTCAATTCGTTTATAACTAAAGTAATAATTGATCTAGAGAAAAAATATCTTGGCATTGGATAGTAAACTATATTTTCTTAGTGTTAATATTTATTTTAGACTTAAAGTCCAAGTAAATCTTAAAAAAAATGTAATAATCCTTAAAAAAGGCATAATTTTTGAATAAAAAATGAATCGATTGAAAATGTTACAATTACGTAACTGTCTTGTACATGGATAAAAAGACCCAATAAATCATATACTAAAGTTCCATTTTGATTGTGTGTGACTGTTTCAGAATATTAATGCAAATTCACATAAAATTTATACCCGGCGCGGCGAATGATGATCCCTATGACACTGACAATTATTCTCAAGAGAAAAACTTGTAATGGCGTCACCATTAAATTAGAAACGTATTGGAAGCGTCTAAAAATGGCATTTATTAATTTTTACGTAGCTTTATGCCATAACAATGATATTCTGTTGGAATTATAACAATTCTTAACATTTACGAGAAATTATATCAATCTGACTTTACGTTTACGTCCTACTAAATTTACATCGTTGGCATTTATCGACTAGTGCGGAAAGTATCGATAAACAAATTTCGATAGTGGAAACGAGATCACATTTTTTCCATGCTTAAGTTCATTCACTATTGAATGGAACAGAAGTTCGCAGCATAATTAATTAATTAATTACCGTTCGCGTTAATTTACTTACCTATGATAATATAAGTTTTTTAGACAAATTAAATGGGGGCTTCCATTTTCACGATAAAATAATATACACTGTGTTAAACGGGTTAAAAATTACGTGAAAATGATAAGGCGCATTTTTATGTTTTGGAAAACTTTCGTTTTACTTTAACCTACTTAATCTATGCAAAAAACTTAAATTAATACAACAACAACATAAAAGACGTTAAAAATTTTAGTTAAAAATTCATTTTATAATATTTATTTAGAAAAGTGAATAGGCATCTATTAGGTCAGCATGCTCCATCCTAGACCATGCTTATCGCTTTCCATCAGGCGAAGCGATGGTCAAATGCTTGCCTAATCTCTAATAAAAAAAAAAAAAAAATTATAAAAACATGTTTACCGACGTGGATGAATGCAAACCACGCCTTTGCCTATAAAATAGTAAAGTATCGACACGACCCATCATACGAGCAATCACTAAGACGAACTGTCATAGGGATCATCATTCGCCGCGCCGGGTATAGTTAGCCTCCTCTTAATAGAACAAGTTTCATAAGTTACTTTTCGTATTAATTATTAAATGAAACATTAAAATTTGACAATACATCAAAATAAGTGGAAATATTGAACTAACAATATTATAACATGCTATTTTTGCTGCTATTCAATTTTTCTTTCGAAATAAAAAGACGTGTGGCACTCGGGAATGCGGTAAAGCTATTGCATGCTATGCCTTCAAGCCACACCTCCGCGCCCGTCCCCGTGGGGAGCGTGAGGTTTTTTCGTTACGGAATTTCTGGATTCGGTCCCCGCGATAGAAGCTATGCAATAGCTTAATAATATTTTTATCCCTAACCAATTCTTCCAGATAAGAGGAGACTGGGCGGGCAGAACAGCGGGGGGTTGTATAAACCACCCTACCACCTACCCCAATAACCCCAAATTTCTAATCACAGTACCAGACAGTATAACACCATGTACTCTAGCCGCTGAGTTAAAAGGTCCGAAACAGTACCAAATTGGGATAGATGCAAGGGTGGAATCATTGGATGACCCTAGTGTTACTGCGCCGTTCTTGAAGGAATCTTCCGGGCCGTATAGGTGAGTTTTGGAGTGTTAAATTGTGTTTTTAGTATGAATGTGTTTTTGTTCTGTCTCTTTAAGTATTGAACGATTCGTACATTTTCTATTTACACGACTTGTTATTTCGTTTTATAGAATTTAAATGCTTTATAAATGTGAATGTTTTAAAGAATAAGCAAGGAAAAAGACGCGTCCTTGCCTGCCTGCGAATTTTTTCTATTAAAAATAAAAATTATGACTCAACAAACACTGCACAGATTCTGATATTAAACTTAAGTCATCAAATCATAAACAAAAACCGATATTATTTGTTTATAACTACGATTAATTGTTAGAAAGAAATAAGATAATAATTTCTTTGTTTAAATTTAACAATTGCAATAACTTTTCATACATTTTAAATGTTTTTGTCATTTCTAATTCACAGAGCGGGTTTCGTAGTACTAATCCTACGGAATCTACCGGCGGGGAAATACATTCTAACCCCCTCCACTTTCTACCCGGGGGAGGAGGGGCCTTTCTTCTTGGAACTGAAGTCCACTTGTGAAGTTACTTGTGAACCCCTCAATTAATGGGGTCGATTGTATGAATATTGCAGGGTGGGAGGGGAACTGTGAATTTTTTGTTATACAAGATTATACGGGGGGTTATACAGATTGGTACGTGTTTGTATCAAGATTGTAAATCGGGATTGTGTCGTGCTTTTATGAAAATTGTTAGGGGGCCGTTCATAAAATTCGTTCGCATACAATGGGGGGGAGGAGGGGTGTGACAAGATGTGACAAGGGGGTACGTGGGGTCTACGGCAGCGTGAAGTTCGCCGTTCATTAAAAATGTTTACTAAGTATTCGTTCTCTCGACTTTTTTTTTCAATTTTGTAATGATAGAAGTCATTTATTTAGTATTAGTAAATATACAGATATTGAAATGTTATTTTTTTCAATATGAGTGCTAATATTTAAATTTTATTACAAAAATAAAAAAAATATTTTCTAATATCAAAATTTGTGTATTATCAATCAAAATTTATCATGTTTAGGGGGGGAGGGTATTAGTTTTTGTGACGATATATTTGCAGGGGGGTCACAGAAAGTGTGACACAGCGTGACAACCGGGGGGTAGGGGTTCAAAAACCGTTAATTTTATTGTGACGTATTTTATGAACGGCCCCCTAACAATTTTCATAAAAGCACGTCACAATCCCCATTTACAATCTTGATACAAACACGTACCAACCCCTCCCAAAGTGACATGTTTTTGTGAAAGTTGTAGAAAAGGGGGGTGGGGGGTAGAGCTTTGCTTGTTGTTGCTTTTGGGTATATTTGTTATGTAGATGTTGTATGTGTGTGTTGAGTTGTCATTTCCTGGGTGCACTTGTATTTTATCATCGATTCATGTTGAGTATATGTTATTCCATTGTATGCTATATCATACATACTTTATTCGTACCTAATATGTCAGTCGAAAGAAAAGTGTTGAGTTCGATAACCTTTCAATATATTTTTGTTATAAAGATAGGATTTATTAAATCTGAGCTTAAATGTATTTCCCAATTTTACTTTAGTTTAATAATGGTTTTTTTCGGCTATCATAGAAAAACAATAAACCTATAAAATTCCTTATGGTAAGTGTTAACATTTTAAAATAATGCCGCAAATTAGTGCATCTATGAAATCACAGCAAGTTTTATAGTTATAGTGTTCGTTACGTCGAATTTATTTTTGTACTAAGAGAAAAAAAACTAGCAGAAAATTATTTATTAAAAAAAATATGTATATATGTATAATCAAATATAGTTTGTATAAGTTTTATTTCAAGCGCAAATAATGCATTTTTAAATTTTAATGAAATAATTTTTATTTTTAAGGCTTCTAAGTCATTTTAACGAATCTCTTGAGATATAATGCAAGATTTTGGTTTGTATTTGCATATTGGAGATCATTTTATTACTAACGCTGGTAAAATAAACACTGGCTTTTTTTGGCTATGTATTTCTATGTCATCTATTTTCTCATCAAATTTCATCTCAAAAGGTTCAGTAGTTTTCTCAATATTAAGTAACAATCAAACGGACAAGGTCATAAACAGGCTATTTCAAATAAACTTATTTTAATTATCTAAAATGCAAAATCGATAATAATAATATATTAATTGTGATCGTAAACGTCCAAAAATATTTATTGTTAATTGTTATAAAAATCGTATTCAAAAATTTTATTATAATTTATACTTTTTGTAATAATTTGTACATTTGTATTTACTAACTTATATAAAAAATCACCACATTAAAATAAGTATTAATGAAGGCATTAAAAGGACTACGTAATATTACCTATATCATATACTATACGTTACCTTACAATTAAATATATACTACATACATTATACATACTGTTTTAAAATCTTCATTACTATCAAACAATACAAAAAAAGTATAAAAAGATCGAGTCTTTCTTCGCTTACCAGCTTGTAACATGTGCACTGTGATACTGTAATACTGTTTAGGTTTAAGCGGGAATAACTGGAATATCGATACAGATTATATAAAATCATAGATAATATAAACCATAAAAAAATAACACCAAATAACAAATTACTCATATAAGCATTGAAAATATGTTAAATAAAATTAAAATTAATTTTCTTAACAGTGAAAAATGTTAATTGTACCAGTTTCAAATTATATCGACTTGTATTGCAATAAAAAAAATACATATATTACAATCGTAGGACAAGATATTGTTTTAATATTATCTATGAAAGTCGATTCGTGAATAGGATCTTTAAATATTATTAGTAAATAATTATTATAAGTGTTCGAATTTCAGTTATTCCATTTTAAAGGGTCATTATCGTTTTTACAAAAAATAACACATAACACTAAAATAAACGATTATTTTATAAAAGAATATGTTTGTTGATGACCCATTTAGTCGTAAGTTCACTCAATCCATTCTAAAGTTATATTGTATCAGATTTTATAATGTTAATAAATTTTGAATACTATGTTTGGTTTTATTTACATATTTATCACAATAAAAAAAGGACTTAACCCCAACCTTAATTTTACCATGGAGTCTTCACTCGAAAATTTGAATCTAGAACGTACTAACATAGACAAATATAAAAAATTGCCACAGACTACCGTAGAAGTACGTATAGTAACAACGCAGATAATTTATATACATACTATACTAGGACTTAGAAACAGTCTGGGTTCTGCGTTTCGCCCTGCGGGCTTTTAGCTTTGCCGACGGGAAAGTTCATAGAAATAATATGACAGCTATAAATAGATATCTACTGGAAATTGTAAGTAATTTTGCTGGATATTGGAAAGGTATTTAATTATTACCTAATTAATTAGTCTGTCTCTAGGTATAGTCTAGACTCGAGACAGTTATTTATAGAACCTATAGATTTTCAAATAAAGATCATTCATTCTGTAGATAGATACTTCAAATTAAAATTATAATTTACGCCGAAACAAACCTTACCAAATTTAAATACATTCAACTTCCAAAAGTTATAGAATATCATTGGAATTTCACAGTAAACCGCAAAGAGCTTCAAACAATTGTTTATACAACCGCAGGCTTGAAGATTATAAAGCGGATTCTACACGATCATGTCTGCCGCTGGATCAACACTGCCTTTGCCAAAAGTAAATATCAGCAATTCTGAAGTTGATATGCGCATTTCCGTTGATGAGTTTTGCGTTTCAATTAAAGTTCATATTAGATGATAAATAAAGTACCCGTCACGAGAAGCTATAAATTATGTAAACAAACATCT